>NW_018924285.1:27574-40344 GCF_002207925.1 Prunus avium | reverse complement strand
TAAGTTTTATTATTGTGTAAAAAGACAAAAAAGGTCATCCAACTTAATAATTAACCCTAGTACATCTATACACACATCCTACATCCCACACACCCCACCACTCTTCATATCAAGTTTTAGAAAAATACAAACTCATCTACATCCTATTGCCAAATTACTCATCTTTTTTAAAGACATAGAAAATTGACATTGCGTCGGAGGATAAGGTCAGGAGCTTACCCTGTTGCCATTACTACCATCAGGACTGCATTGTGCCCTGATTCCGTATACCTTCCAGATGAAAATTTAACTTGTTGGTTCTTCTTGTTCCTTCATTCCTTACATTTTACTCTGCTGCAATGAATTTTAAGGCAATGAACGACTTGGGGGAATAGCAAAATAGGAGATCCAAAGTTGGTGAATTTTAAATGTTCTTCTATGAACGACGTGGAGGTGGAGCTGCTGCTGCTGGCAAAGGCAAATTGTGAGGACTTGTGTTATTATTTGTGAGTTTAAACTCATTTTCTTTGGCTTTGCATTAACATTAACCCCATACCATACATGATGAAAAAGAAATTATATTGTCAGCCATTGAATTTATTTTAACAAAATCAGACGGCTAAGATTAAAAGAGGAAAGAAAAGGATGTGATATGTTTTTGTAGTATAGGATCAGTATACCCAAAAGCAAGCCAAGTTGTGCATGCAAACAATAATGTAACGACAGTTAGAAGACTAGCTTAGCTGATTAAAATCATTGGACGTTTTGGTCAAGTTGTGCTTTTCAGAAAAGAAAACAAAAACAAATTTCTTTTACAAACCACGCAATTTCTCACAAAAATATGCATCTCTTTTTGGGTAACTGGAAAATATTCTATGTTGTTGAAGTGTTGCAAAGGGGTTGCATTCAAATTCTATTCGTATTCTTTGCTGACTGATTGGTTTGACTTATCTTTTTTCAGAGTGAGGAGTTCTATTAGCAAAATATAAACTCACTTGGGCTATAGCCCAGGTTAGTCCCTGATGGTAAATATGTTGCATCATGTTTCATAAGAGAATTTTCATGCCCAATGCTCCTAGTAATGGATTTTTCGGTTCCAATGTCTACCCCTAGTGAGAGGGTTCATGCTGTTTGTTTTTTGTCTTTCTTTAACTTTTTTTCCTGGCTACATCCTGCACGTGAAATCATGAAACATTCAAACATGAAGAAGCAAGCGAGCATGCAAATGCGAGGGGGTCGAGTCTAAAACTAAAATCCTTCTGTGTCATTTCACTGAAATCATGGAAAATATCAAACGAGATAGCTATTCCGTTGTCAAGTAACTAACTCAAGTCTCTATCTTCTCACGACGGCTGCCTTACAAGAACCGCAAGGAGAAGAAGATCCACCCTCCAACTCCAAGATCTCAAGCCCAGTTTAATTAAGAAAATAAGGTTCAATTCAAACGAAATAAGAAGGGCGTTTATATCAACAACATTTTATACTTTTCAGTTCAGAGAAAATGAAAAACCTTGGAAAATTAAGTAAAATTACAGAAAACAAAATTTGTTATTAGGAAAATCATTGGCATCCCTAAACTTCAAAGGTTTAACACTTCCCAAATTACATGCAAAGCAAAGGTAATTACCCTATCGAAACCCAATTGTTGGGGATTTTTATTTGTTATATTAGTTTGAAACCAATTCCTACACACAACCAAGTTCCACAATAATATCTCTCAAAGATATTCCTCTACCCAATCAATTTTATTTCAATCGATTGTAGTGTTTTGTGTTCCTAGTATATTTTTCTTTCACATCTCTAGTTAATCTATGTACAAATTCTGTATAGTCAGTCTACCACCCCCGTCAACTACTCTCCAGGGGATATTAGTATAGAACACAGCATCGTTAGAATTTCCATTTCCAATTAGAAATTAATTAAACAGGCAAGTTCTGTTATGCTTACAATAATAAACAGCAGCTTCCTTTGTTTCTGTTACAATCATGAAGAATCCAAGCAGCAAACACCTTCATAAATCAATAACCATGAAACCCTTTCTCACTCCTCTGTTCCTTCCCCTGTTTCTGCACATCATCACCTTGCACGTGGCCGGTGACACTTCTCCTATCTACACTCCGGTCGATGATATTACCCTTCAATGTGGCTTTTCCGGCGACAAACTCAATCCAGACGACACCAGAACTTGGACTGGAGATATCAACTCAAAGTTTTCCCCCTTTGAAAACCAAGCAGCTGGCAGCCCCTCCATATCCAGACAAGCACCTTCTTCCTCCTCTGAAAGCCAAGTACCTTACCGCACTGTGAGGCTTTCTCGCTCTGAATTTACATACAGATTTCCAGTCACCACCGGCCCAAAGTTCATTCGTTTGTATTTCAACCCAGCTTCATATGGCCCTGACTTCGACCGATCCGAAGCCCTCTTCTCAGTCAAAGCCGGTGGCTTCACCCTTCTCAAAGACTTCAACTCTTCAGTCACTGCCGATGCTTCTGGGTCTGCTACAATATACAGAGAATTCTGCCTCAACGTTGAGTCAGAACAGAGCTTGAACATCACCTTCAACCCAAGCAGAGCAACTTCAGATGCGTATGCGTTTATCAACGGAATTGAAATTGTGTCCGTGCCCAACAATCTTTACTACACCTCTGCTCAAAATTCAGATGGAGTTAATTATATAGGCAGCGAAAACACATTTCCGATCGAAAACGGCACTGCGCTGGAGATGGTGTACCGATTCAACGTCGGTGGAAGATCACTGTTTTTCAATCAGGACACTGGTATGTACCGAAACTGGTACGGCGAGCAAGATGAGAACAAGTACTTAGACAATTTAAGTTTAAAGTTTAGTGTTTTACCGCAAAATAGTAGCATTGAACTCAACTTTACTGAAATAGCGAAGTACTCTGGTCCAGAAGAACTTTACCGAACTGGCCGGTCAATGGGCATAAACAAGACCATAAACAAGAGCTATAATCTCACCTGGGAGTTCCCTGTCGATCCCAAGTTTTTGTACCTGCTTAGGCTTCATTTTTGTGAGTTTGGACCTGATATTACCAAGCCCAGAGACCGACAGTTTCAGATCTTCATCGCCAATCAAACAGCTTTCTCGGAATTTTCTTGGGTTTCAGGCGAGGAGGAAAAGTCAAGGACTCAAGCTCCAGCCACGGAACAAAGTGGGGTCCATTTTCTTTTTCGACGAACAAGTCAACCAAGACTCGCAGCTCGTCTCTACCGTCGGATCTGTGTCGTTACTTCTCACTAGCAGAGATCAAAGCCGCCACCCAAAACTTCAATAGTGTTTTCATTATTGGCGTTGGTGGGTTCGGCCACGTGTACAAAGGGAACATCAACTTTGACGGTGGCGCCACCTCCGTTGCGATCAAACGGCTGAAACCAGAGTCATCGCAAGGGGCTCTCGAGTTCAAGACGGAGATCGAGATGCTTTCGCAGCTCCGCCACAACCATTTGGTGCCGCTCATCGGGTATTGTACGGATGAAGGCGAGATGATCTTGGTGTATGATTACATGGCACGTGGGACCCTCCGCGACCATCTCTATCACACTGATAATCCACCTCTTGCATGGGATCAAAGGCTCCAGATTTGTATTGGCGCGGCACGTGGGCTGCACTATCTTCACACGGGCGCGAAGTACACGATCATTCACCGTGACGTGAAGAGCACGAACATCTTATTGGACGAGAAATGGGTGGCTAAGGTTTCAGATTTCGGGCTTTCAAAAATGGGCTCCACCACCGTGTCCAAGACCCATATCAGCACGGTGGTGAAGGGTAGTTTCGGGTATTTGGACCCAGAATACTATCGCCGTCAACAGCTGACGGAGAAGTCTGATGTGTACTCATTTGGGGTAGTGTTGTGTGAGGTATTGTGCGCGAGGCCGGCTTTGATCCGTACGGTGGAGAAGAAGCAAATGAGCTTGGCTGAGTGGACCAAAATCTGTCATCGAAATGGGAAAATTGATCAAATCATTGATCCGAGCTTGAGGGGTAAGATTGGAAATGCGTGTTTGAATAAGTACGTTGAGATCGCGGTGAGCTGCCTCCAAGATAATGGGATTGAACGGCCGTCGATGAACGACGTGGTGTGGGGGCTTGAGTTTGCATTGCAGCTTCAACAGAGCGGAGGAAGAGTTTTGAATTTGAGCGAGGAGAAGAAGGGTGAAGATGAGGAGTCGTTAATGAATGCTGCAAGTGATGCAGGGTTTAGTTGTAGCTGGGAAGACTCGTCATCGGAGTTGAAGGTTAGTAGGGTGACCAACAGTAGTAGCGATCACAATTCTTCAACCAACGAGTCCATGAAAGGAATGTCTGGGACAGTCTTCTCTGAGATTAACGATCCCAATGGAAGATGATTGCCCAACAATTTGTAATGGAATTCATGTATATGTATGATAATATATATGCTACAATTTGCAACTCAATTTGTAACTTTGTTGTTTCTTAAATTCCGTGAACTTAAAACTTTCTTGCAATTGGTGTTTTTCTTTTTTCTTTTTCTTTTTCTTTTTCTTTTTTAAAAATTTGTACAAAACATTAATGTATTTGTGTGATAGTATTGTGACATTATATAAAGTGAGCATCGTTATTAACAAATAAAATAATCTAAATTTGAATAAGCGTAGTCTTGTCTTCTCAATCCTCCATTTTCAGTAGCCAACTGATAAAAACAGGGCATCAACATGACAAATGTTCGAATTGATAGTGATCATCATTGAGAATGGTAATTGCAACTTACAATTTCACATCAACACAAACAAAAATTAAGTTGGAAGTGCATTACGACCACACACACAAAGAAAAAAACAGTTTGATGAAAGTGCAACTTGGGCAACAATATTAGCTACTCACCTAGAGGATGAAATGCATATGCTTGAAATTATTTGGTTGCAACTATACATGGACAATGCAAGGGGTCATCATTTGCCCGCGAGTCGAAGTAGGTAGCTCGAGGCTTGATGGGCCAAAGTCAAGTTTGGCCCGATGGTTAGACCCGCTCAACCCGACCCGTTTTAAGGTTGGGTAGCGCTTAGTCTTAGGTTTTGAAACCTTCGACCAACCCTCGGCCTAACCTGATAAGATTTGCCCATGTTCCGGCCCAAGTAAGCCTGCTTATTACCTTCTTGTTTTTTTATTTCCCCTTATATTGCCTTATTTTCATTCTAAATATTGAAGTAAATAGATTTTCTATTTAAACCCCGCATTTCTCTTTGTTCACCCCATGTTTTAAGTTCACCCCAACTTTTAATTTAAATTTTCATAATTTCTAAGAAAACCTCACTATCTTCCCAAACTACCCTTAATTACACCCCAAGTTGGAAAATAAATAAATAAAAGAGTTTTTCTATTTAAATCCCACTATCTTCCTATTACAAACTATAGAAAGAAAAAAAACATATATCTAAATTGAATAGTGGGGGGAAAAGATGAAGATGGCCCCTATTTTTTTAGAAGAAGATGAAGGTTCTTGTGCTTGTCGCAAGACAGACAAACTCGCTAACTATTACAGTATATCGTTTACTGTCAATGAAAAGAGATCCTAGACCAAATAAAGATTTTTAAAGAGGTAGGTTCCTCAACTTTTTACGTCTTTAAAAATGAGTAATCTGGCAATAAAATGTAGAGGAGTTTGTATTTTTCTAAAACTTAATATGAAGAGTGGTGGAATGTGTGTATAGATGTACTAGGGTTAAGCATTAAGTTGGATGACCTTTTTTATCTTTTTACATAATAGTAAAACTTACAGCTTAATGATTTAAGTATTCGGGTAAAGAAAGAGAAGTGCGAGGTTTAAATAGAAAATCTCTAAGAAAATGTCTTGTACTTTTACTTTAATTTATTTTTATATTACTCTATTTACTTAAGTTTACAATGCAAATAAGGAAATGCCTCCTATTTGAATTCAATAAAAAAGAACTAAAAAATCAAATTCCCAACAAATCAAGTGCAACTATACATGTATTCCATTCCAAATTCGAATTAAATCAAACACCATCAAATCAAAGTCTTCTCTCTTAGTCTTTTATATATCTAAGACAAAGACTTTGCAAGTCATCTGTCCCTAGTCATCCGAGGCTGATAGCATCAGCTGGTCGCAGACTTTTCTACTAATCAAGACAACACAGGAGGGTACAATTATTACAATTCCCACTTTGTTGTTATCTCAAGCTCCACCAGAGAAACTTCTCAACCTTTTCACCTTTCTATCTCTGAGTCTCTCTACCCACGTCATCAATGACGAGATATGGAAAGTGCAGCAGAGTGAGAATGATGGATAAACCCGCAGTGCATTATCTCTTTACTAAAGTGCTTTTGCACTCCACAACTTCCAACTATTGCAAATTGGTTGTGGGGTTGGAATTTTGAACCAATTGATAGTGGGGATAGTGACCCAACCCCTTATAAGTCTTTAGAAGATTGTTCAATTTTCCAATATTAGATAATTCTTATCCTCACACGATGCTACACGTGTGGTGAATTGGAGTTGGGAAGGGAGGCTGACGCCAATGGGGTGGATGGCTACTAGGGATTTAATTGCTTCTGGCAAATAGATCAATTTGAACAAAATCAGCATTTGTTATATAGTTGAATATGAATTGAACTTTTTTTTTTTTTGGTCCGTTGAATAAATATATGATTAATTATATTTTGCAATGCACTAGTTTGGATTTCAAATTATCAACCATTATGTGCAATTTCGTAGGATAACTTATTCTTACCAACCATAACTTGCGATTTTAGGCCAACAAAAATAAAAGTTTGAAATGAGTGCATTTTTTTCCAAGTATATATATGGGAATACCATCCTTGTGGATCTGTATGCAAATGCTTTTCTGTTTCTTTGTCGTGTACAAGTGCTTAATTGGTACTTTGCAAACAGATTAATTTGGACAAGATTATGTCTCAAGAATACTAACTAGGCACGTTTTGGATGGGCGCGTGCTTGAAAATAAGACAACGTGTACATTACAGTCCCCAGTCTGTTATCTTATTATTTTTTACAAATTGTAATCCAAAGACTTGTTAATTCATCAAGTCCACGGCCAACCCAAAAAAGAAGTTTAAGTTGTTATCAAAGTCTCTACTAAATTTGACTGATGTTGATCAAGAATCTTGAATTTAGAGTAGACACAGCCAAAAGCTTGACTTGGAAAAGTCTTTGATGATCATATGCGTACGTCCCCACTTGTGGCAATAGAAATTCCAATAAGAGATCCACACACCCACACATAACATATCTTTAACTCTCCCTATGTATATATATATATACATGTATCATGAACATGTATATAATAACCCAAGCATCAAACAAACACCTTGATACAATTACCATGATACAACCAATTCTCAGCACTCATCTCTACTTTTCCTTGTTTCTGCACATGATCGTTGTCACCATATTCGTTGCCGGCGATTCGCCACCTATCTATAAGCCAGTCGAAGATATCACCGTCAATTGTGGCTCTTCTGACAACACATTCAATGAATATGATAACCGAAGTTGGAGTGGAGATATCAACCCAAAATTTTCACCCCTTGAACCCCAAGCAGTTGGCAACACATCCATATGCAAAGAAGCACCTCATTCGTACACCGTCCAACGAGTGCCTTACGCCACAGCGAGGCTTTCTTACTCTGAATTTACCTACAGATTTTTTCACCTCACCCCCGGCCAAAAGTTCGTCCGTCTGTATTTCTACCCAGCTTCATACCCCGACTTTGATTCCTCCAAAGCCCTCTTCTCTGTCAAAGCCGCTGGTTTTACCCTTCTCCACGACTTCAATGCGTCAGTCACTGCTGCTGCTTCTAGGCTGGAGGAGGAGACGGTATACAGAGAATTCTGTATGAACATTGGGGAGGAAGAAGAAGAACAGAGTATAAGCATCACGTTCACTCCGAGCAGCGCAATCGCAGATGCGTATGCATTTATCAACGGAATTGAAATTGTGTCCATGCCTACCAACCTTTACTACACAACAGATGGGATTCAATTTGTAGGCAGTGAAAACAACGACTTTCGCATTGAAAACAGCACAGTTCTGGAGACGGTTTATCGAATCAACGTGGGCGGAAGTGAGGTCTCTTTTGTTAAAGACACCGGCATGTACCGCTATTGGTATTCTTATACATACGAGGAAAGGTACTTGGAGGTGTTAAGTTCTAAGTATAGTGTTTTGCCACAAAATGTTAGTATTCAACTCCGTTTTACCACAAAACCACAGTACTCTGCTCCAAAAGAAGTTTACCAAACCGCTCGAGCAATGGGCAAAAACACAACCATAAACAAGAGCTACAACCTTACATGGCAATTTCCTGTTGATTCCAATTTTCGTTACCTAGTTAGGCTTCATTTTTGTGAGTTTCAACCTGAAGTTATGGTAGTGGGATATCAAGTGTTTCTAATTTACATGGATAATCTAGAGGCTGAAAAAAGAGCGGACATAATCATGTGGGCTGGTGGGAATGGGATTCCAACATACAGAGACTACTTGGTGTTCATACAGCCTACAGGCTCCGCAGGAAGCAAGAAGAGAGTGAATCTCGTCATTGCACTGCAGGGAAAGCCAAATGGTTTTGGTACTAAAATCAGCGATGCAATGTTGAATGGTCTGGAAATCTTCAAACTCAACAACTCAGACGGCAATCTCGCGGGACCCAACCCCGATCCACCTCCTATGGACCCAGAAAATACGACGCCGTCGGCAGGCCCAGAAAAACCTAAGTCAAGGAGTACTCCTTTGCTTGCCATTGTTGCTGGCGTAGTTTCCACCACAATCGCACTGCTCTCTGTTCTAGGGTTATTCTTAGGTTTCAGGCGACGACAGAAACTGAATGACAATGATCTCTCCACTCGCAAAGCGACCAACTCAACCAAGAGCCGGCGCTCATCCTTACCGTCCGATTTGTGTCACTACTTTTCCTTGTCGGAGATTAAAGCCGCCACCCGTAACTTCAGCGATATTTGTATTATTGGGCGTGGCGGGTTTGGTAACGTGTATAAAGGATACCTTGACGATGGGGCGACCCCCGTTGCGATAAAACGGCTGAAACCCGAGTCATCACAGGGGGCCCACGAATTCCAGACGGAGATCCAAATGCTTTCACAACTTCGCCACCAGCATTTGGTGTCTCTCGTAGGATACTGTACAGACGATGGTGAGATGATCTTGGTCTATGATTACATGGCACGTGGGACCCTTTGTGACCACCTCTACCACACAGATAATCCATCTCTATCTTGGGATCAACGGGTCCAAATTTGTATCGGTGCAGCTCGAGGGTTGCACTATCTTCACACGGGTGCGCACTACACTATCATCCATCGTGATGTAAAGAGCACCAACATCTTATTGGATGAGAAATGGGTGACTAAAGTCTCGGATTTTGGGCTTTCAAAAATGGGAACCATCACCATGTCCAAGACCCACATCAGCACGATGGTGAAGGGTAGTTTCGGGTATTTAGACCCAGAATACTACCGTCGTAACCAGTTGACTGAGAAGTCTGATGTGTACTCGTTTGGCGTGGTGTTGTGTGAGGTGTTATGTGCGAGGCCGGCTTTATTACGAACCGTGGAGAAGAAGCAAATGAGTTTAGCCGAGTGGGTCAAGAGCTGTCATCGCAAAGGGACACTTGATCAAATCATTGACCCGAGCCTCAAGGGTAAGATTGGAAACGCGTGCTTGAATAAGTTTGTTGAGATGGCGATAAGTTGTATGCATGATAATGGGATCGAACGGCCGTCGATGAATGACGTGGTGTGGGGGCTGGAGTATGCAATGCAACTTCATCAAAGAGAGGAGAGAGAGAAAGATTTAGACCTTGAAAACAAGGGTGAAGATGAGGTTGCGTTGATGAATGATAATCATTCTACAGGGTTTACTACTAGTCGTAGTTGGGAAGGAGAGACGTTGAACAGCGGGCTGACCAAAACAAGTAGCGAGCAAAACTCTACAACTAACGACTCAATTAAAGGGATGTCGAGGATAGTGTTTTCTGGGATCGACGATTCCGATGGGAGATGATGATTGATGATCAACATTTTTAGTCAGAACAATCACAGGCTAGGGCCTGGACTATGATATTTATTTGTATTAGCTAGTATGAGAATAAATAAATAAATAAAAATAAGAGTATTAGCTAGGGCCTGGACTATGATATTTATTTGTATTAGCTAGTATGAGAATAAATAAATAAAAATATGTATATATGTTACCAACCATCTCAACTCAGCTTGTCCTTTTTCTTTTGATCGAGCTTGTAATTTGGCTGGTTTTTTTTTTTTGGGTGAAAGAGGAAATCATTGATAACAATTAAGACGATACAACAATATCATCTTATACAATTGTCTCCAGCCAGAAGGAACCTCTTCAATCCAAGTTACTATATTATACAATTACGTGCATGCCTTACTTAATGCCTTACAATTAAGTAATTTGGTTGTTTCTTATATTCAGTAAATTCATTAATTAAACTTCCAAGTATAGTCGCAATTCTGTCATGTCAAATGTAAACACAAACTCTATACAACATTAAGGGATTAGATGCGAACTCATATATCAAACAAGCAACATCTTTCTATAATATGACTTCGCCTCTAATTCCTTAACGTTGTATAGAATTTATAAAAAAATTTGTTTTACTCATCTAAAATAAGATGGGATTTAAACACATAATTTAATGTTTATCTTTTTCAAGGACATCAATGTATATAATTGAAATGGAGTGGTAGGCAGATGTGTGTTAGTGGTTATGGTGGAGGTGATGTCATTGCCTGCCATCACCATCACGTGCGATGTTTGTGGTAGGGCTGCTATAGTGATAAGGTGTATGATTGAACTAAATTAACTTGTGTGGTGATGAATTATATGTGCACAAGCAGACTCATGATGTGGATAGTGATAAGGTGTATGATTGAACTAAATTAATTTGTGTGGTGATGAATTATATGTGCGCAAGTAGACTTATGATGTGGATAGTGATAAGGTGTATGATTGAACTAAATTAAGTTGTGCACAAGCAGATTCACGATGTGGATGGACCAACCAAATAAATGAGTGGTTTTAAGTTTGTGCAGTGCAGAGGTAGAGAACAAACGTAGGTACCAGGGCACAAGTAGAGAGTACTGGCAATATACAGATATTACATATCCAAGGAGGAAGGGGCCAAGAGACTATATATGCTTGAAGCTGAGCTGAAACCATAGAACGTGCAATATTCGCTAGTCGCTTTTAACTTTTCAAGTGGCTTTGTACTATCCCTACAATAAATACAAAGTATAACTGGCAACTTGCATTTTCCAAATAAGTGATTGATTACAACACCTAGCTAGGCCAAGAAGAAGAGTACCACTCTTGGATTGGATATATAGTCCTAGAGTGTTGAGGATCCATTACAAGAAATAAGAGGAAGAAGAAAAACACTCTAATCAATTCACCGCGAATTAATGGGTTCATCAGTCGTCGTGGGTGTGTTTGTGATTATGCTGGCGACGGCGATGATGTCTCAGCTGCCCAGCACAAGCCATTGCCTGATGAACAAGAGCAGCAGCAGCACCGCCTCCGTCTCTAATTGGTGCATTAATGGTAGCACCCACCAATATTGCCAGCAGCTTATTATTCCACAGGATGAGGAGGAGGGCGTTGATGACTTGGAGTTGGAGCCGATGAATATGATCATGAAGCATATGCCGGTGGATAATTCGAATTACGAAACTAGCAACAGAATGCTGTCGTCACCGAATTCTTATACTATGAATACGTTACATTTTCCCCCGGTTTTTCCATGTGACAGAAAAAGGTATCCAGCATGCAACGCTCCTCTCAGAGACAATAAGCATGCGATCCTATGTAGAAACCCGTACGTCAAAGGTTGCTAAACGAGCGATCACTCCTTCAAGTTTATTTCTTGAACCAATTAATAGAAATTGCCATTTGTCTTTTATGTCGTCGTTGCTTTCACCATAAATGATTTTATTACCAGTGTTAGTAAGGATATGGAGTTTGTATAACAACAATATATTGCAGTCTGCTTGTTATCTGTGTTTAATGGTTTGATATCTCATTTTATATATGTTTCTTCAGAGGAAGTAATTTCCTCGACGGAAAGATAGCCCCCATAGTTCAGCTTCCAGGACCATTAGACCATGGAAGTCTTCCACAAGACAAGAGCATATCCATGCATCATTGAATTTATATTGTCAGCCATTGAATTTACTTTAACAAAATCAGACGGCTAAGATTAAAAGAGGAAAGAAAAGGATGTGATATTTTTTTTTAAATATTATAGGATCAGTATACCCGAAAGCAAGTCTTTGATGCTTGCAATGAAAAAAGAAAAGAGATATAAAAGAGGTATTTAGTCTTATACCCATTCTTAACATTAATAATATAAATAAGGCTTAAATGCAAAAATGGTCCATGTGTTTTATTATGTTGGCCAATTTAGTCCATGTGTTTTCAATTTGGTCAATTCAGTCCCTGTGTTTAGTATCATTAGCCAATGTTGTCAATTCCGTTCAATTTTTGTTAAAACATTTAAAAACTAAATTAAAAAAATAACTATTTGAATACAATTTAAAGTTAAATAAGGTCCTGGGTTCGATCCCAGGCGCTTGCGAATAGAGCAGACTTTGTTGGGAGAGGTCCCCGCTTTGCGCCTGACAGTACCTCGAGGGTTAGTCCCCGCAATCGCGCGGGGGATACCTTGGTTTTCACCACAAAGTTAAATAAATAAGAGCAAAACTTTAAAAAACTAAAATTCTAAAAAAAAAAA
>NW_018924285.1:11460-25831 GCF_002207925.1 Prunus avium | reverse complement strand
AAGGAATGTCCGGGACAGTTTTTTCTGAGATCAAAGATCCCAGTGGAAGATGATGCGTGACGATCATGAGCAACACTTGTAATAAAATTAAAGAGAACAATATATCTTGCTAAAACTCAGAAGCTTCATTTGGATTGTATGGTATGTTTTAATATTATTGTAAGTATGGGCGGAACTAGCAACAAGGCTACCATGGGCTCTAGCCAGGTAGCCTTTAAAAAATATTTAAAAATATTATATGTATTTTTATGTGATTTCACTCTATAAAAGATTAGTAGTCCATAGCCTAATAACTCCTTGTCCACTCAACCAATAGGCCTACAATAATCTTATATCTAATTTGTTTGCTCAGTTCAGAGGGAGAGTTTGATCCACTTTTCTATTGTGGTGTCATCCTATGTGCTAGGTTTATATGATTTAATGTATATTTTTATTTCTAGAAAAATATAGAAATTATAAGTATAAAAATAAAATAAAAAGAGCATTAGATTTTAAGCTAATAACTTTAGCTAACTCACCCGTTAAAAAATTCCTGGTTCCGCTTTGTAAGCTTGTAATTCTAAGGCATGTACAAGATGCATGAATTGTTTATTCCGATGAGGATGACCAAATGTATTGGATTTTTATGCATGCCATTGCCAACTGTGGAAGCTCCGATATGCTATTCGTTGTGCAAAAGTTGGGGTGTCTTTTAATATTCTTAATTAAAGTGAGATAGTGGGAGACCTGATGAACTGATAATTGAACTTTTTTCTTTTTCTTTTTTCGTAGTATATGGGGCCACGGCCAAAACCATCACATCATAAAAGTCGAAACCAATTAGGTTTAGTTTTCTTATATTAATGACTTCTAAAAACAAATGAGTAAAACATTTGTAAGAAAAATAGATCACACAATATTTTTCAATCAATTTTAGTTCAAAAAATAATAATTGAAGACAAAACAATTATGGTGGAGTTTTAGCATAATATAATTATGATGAGAAAAAACTGATTTAATACCTTTAAAATAAATAATAAAAAAAATAAAACTCCCATCAAGCAACAACCACCTCCCTCCCCAATCCAGCCCGTCTCCTGCTTGCCAATTGCCGATGCCCCTCACTAAGCAGTTAACATCCTTTTAATTACGTGTAAATACACGGATGCTAAATGCAAAGATTCGAGATTCCACTTTACCACAATGGCCTAAATTTGAGGTGATAATGGTAAAATTCTTCCTTCAATTTATCATTGCTTTTGATAATTTATTCCACAAAACAAGAATTACCAAAATAAAGGCCATCATTACTTTACTTCTTCTTTCCATGGTCAATTTCCGCATCTCTTTCTGATTTCTATGTCGGATTCTTCTGCATATGTTTTTCTTAGTTTCTTCTTCAACAACCCCTCTCTCTCTCCCCCAATAATTGTACGGAACATGGATTGCACCGTAAATTAATTACATTGCATAACATAATCATATATTATATATCGTGTAAAACGAGCCAAGGAAGGGATAGTGGATGGACCAACCCATTGAATAATTTATAAATTAATGTCTGTCAATCGGAAGGGGATGCTTGTTTCACTTTAAATTAAACCTGAGATTATAGACTAGCACGTACCAAGTGTCGCTTTTGGCTTTAGCTGTCTTATCCAATTCGATTCTGAAAAACTAGCTTAGCTTAGCTTAGCTTCTTCTTGATAATTGATCGAGGGCAAGTGTCGATGCTGCGGTGCTATTGGTCACTTGCCTTAATCTTCCCATTCTCCTCCTCATTATCCTACTAATGGTCACATCACCGCATTAAGGAGACATACTGTTCTACTAATTGGCTTTGTATTTATGTTCGTTTGAAACCAATTCCCAACCATGGTTTAACCCGTATGGCCAAGTCCCCGTAGACCCAAACCCAATCCATTTTATTTCAACGTGACACAAACGAACGCTCGAAGAAATTTCAACACAAAAACTATAAAATTAAATTTAAATGTAGTATGACTAACATTTTTGTTAAATGAATAGTGGTGCCTCTTTGTGGTTTTTGGTCATGCTAATTGGAGTGAGGGCTGCATGCTCATATTGAAGTCCTCCAAGTTAACAGCTGTGTATGGTCTTATCAGAGATACCTTGATGGTTATATGTAGTTTATTTTTGAGAAAATTTGGTATGAATCCAAATTTCCAATTAAGAATTGAGTTTAATTCTCGGATTTTGTGTTTTTGATCTAAGCCTTCTCACTTTTATGCCACATAGGATTACATTCCTTTTCTAATTTTATGTTATAATTATATTTTTTTTATGTTTAAAATTATTGTTTTTGTTCCAATTATGCTTACCTATGATTTAAATCGGAGATTTTCTATTTAAATCCCGCACTTCTCTTTGTTCACCCCAATACTTAAATCATTAAGCTGTAAGTTTTATTATTGTGTAAAAAGACAAAAAAGGTCATCTAACTTAATAATTAACCCTAGTACATCTATACACACACCCCACACCCCCAGGGACGGATCTAGGATTTGAAAATAGGGTGGGCTAAATTTACCTTACGTACAAATATTTTAAGAAGATACAAAACTTGACAGTACAAATTAATTTCATTGACAAAACAAAATACCCTAGTGAGGAGTACATATAAATAGAAACTAGTAAAACAAAAAACACTACCATTAAATTGACGTTTTATTTGAAAACAAGATGGATATTCCTTTACTTTTAGTTGACGTAGTCCCAAGAGAATATATACTCCTAATTCTACTTCCGCTCTTTTTTTTTCTACGTACAGGAAAGGGTGGGATATTGTAACAAAACAAAAGCAAAAACAAAAAAGGGAAGAAGGGGTTTATTTATGCATAAGTAGGGTGGGATGATATTTTATTTTGGCCTTAGAGAAATAAAACTGAAGAAAATATTTGGCTATTGCAACATAACAAACAAAAAAAGGAAGAAGGGGATACGCAAAGTGTGGAAAGGCTATACTTGGGTGGGTTAATGCTTTAGTTTAGGCTTAAAAACATACAAGCCTCTTCTAAGGTTCGTCTCTGCACACCCCACACTAGGGGTAGGCACGGTCCGGATTGGTTCGGTTTAACTCTCAAATCACAGTTGAACCAATAAGAAAATATCAGTCTGGTTTGGTTCGGATTAGCCTAAAACCATAATGAAAACCGAACCAATCCAAACCACTTGTAATCGGTTTGGTTCGGATTGGTTCGGCCGGTTTGTGCCTAACACAAAACCATGCATTTTTCAACCTGCTCTTACATTATAATGCTAACATTTTGCCATTATATCAATCCATTCCATCAAAGGCTAACACAACAACATTCCATTTAATCAAAAGCTGTCCAATTTCCATCAAAACAAACATTCCAAAGTTCATAAGAAATGAATACAAGATGATAAAACTAAGAAATGAAAGGCTGCCCAAAATACAAGTTCATAATTTCCATTTAATCAAAAGCTGTCCAGTTTCCAGCATGCATTTAAGTTCACAATTTCCATCAAAACAAACATTCTGAGCTTCAGAGGTCACAGCTACTGGTGCAGATTCAGTCATAAGTGATGGCTGATTAGAAGCAAAACCTTCTTCCACCCCCTGGTTTATCTCCATCTATATAATCAGACAAATTGCACCTTAATCAGAAAAATTGCACATTAAATAAATTTTCCTTAATCAGACAGATTGCACCTTAATCAGAAAAATTGCACTTTTACCCTAAATCCTAAACCTTAATAAATTTCCCTTCTTCTTCTTCTCAATCAACTGAGTCAAACACTTTTACTTACTGTGAGCAAGCAATTCATAACATTATGATCATGAACAAACATACACCATACAATAAGAGCTAGCGAAGCCCAAATGTAATAAAACTTATGAGTTAACTTATTCTGCAGTAAGTCCAAACTCATGTTAATTAAAAAAGAACAAAAATGAGAAATTAAAAAAATCCCAAACACAAAAAAATAAGGAAAAGAAAACCCAACAATTATCAAACTCAGAAGCCAAATAACCAATCTAATCAAGCCAACTAAAACTAAATTAAACCCCAAACGAAGCACACGTCTTACACATCAATAACTATCTTGGCATCTTGTTTTTCAGCTCATATTGTGATTCACAATGTGAAAAGTGAAAAAGAAAAAGGTTTGCACAGCACGTATAATCAGATTGGCAAAGCTAAGGAATGAGTTTGTTTTTATGGTAATCTTTACCAAGAACAAAACATTTCAAACAAATAAAACCACGTATAATCAGATTGGCAAAGCTGGTTATCTAAACATAGAAATTAGTTGAGCATAAGCTGCAAAGAAATTAGATAAATTAGAAGAACTCACCATCATTGGCACTGAGTTAGCTTCATCCATCGGGCTTGGTTTGAGATATGAAGTTTGGTAAGGACGAAGATAGATGGGTTTCCAGAGAAGCAAAAGCCGACTAGTCTGAGAGGAGCACAGCACAGGTTCCTTGCAAATAATTAATCAGACAGACAGATGCTTCCTTGCAACCACAGCACAGCACAGGTTCCTTAATCAGACAGATGCTTCCTTGCAACCACAGCACAGGTTCGAATCAGATGCTTCCTTGCAAGAACTCTGCCTGAGAGTTCGAATCAGATTTGAGAGGAGCACGTTTGAATCAATGGAGGTGCGATGCCGACGATGGAGGTGCGACGCCGACGAGGTTTCTGCGATGTGAGAATGGGTTTGATTGAAGCAGTGGAGGTTTCAAATCAATGGTGGCTTCTCTAGTGTTCAAGTGGGTTGAGTGAGGCTTTGCGTGTTCAAGGAAGAAGAGCTGAGATGAGGCTCGGCGTGTTCAACGAAGATGAGATGAGATGTGAGAGAGTTGGAGTCCGAAAATAAGTTGTTTCGAGTCCAATTCAGTGCGGCTGGGTATACACTAACACATCTAATTAGCCACTCAACCATTGACACATGTAAACTAATATATATATAAATAAATATATAATTAATTAATATTTAAACGGTTCGGTTCGGATTAGCATAGTTTTTCAAAGCTTAAAACTGCAGTTGAACCAAACTACTCCGATTTGGTTCGGATTTTAAAATTATTGACTTTTTTAAAGTCAAAACCAAACCAAACCGGAAAATACGGATTGGTTCGGCTGGATTGATGCCTAACCCTACCCCACACCCTACCACTCTTCATATCAAGTTTTAGAAAAATACAAACTCCTCTACATCCTATTGCCAGATTACTCTTCTTTTTTAAAGACATAAAAAATTGACGTGCCCACCTCTTTAAATATGCATGGGAATTGATGGAAAGGCTTGTTGATTATCAACTAAACAATACCCAAGTGTTGGAATTTCAGTTACAGTTCTTGGAGATAGATAAAGTTGTTCTCTTTCTCTATAAAATATTAAATTTAGGGTTTAGGGTTCTATTTGTTTGTGTTTTTTTTGCTGAGAACAAAGAAAATTGTAGGGTTTAAATAGAAAATCTCTTTTTTTTATTTTTTTATTTTTTTTCAGTTTGTGGTGTATTTAAGGGTAGTTTGGGAAGATAGTGGGGTTTTCTTAGAAATTGTGAAAATTTAAATTAAAAGATTGGGTGAACTTAGAACATGGGGTGAACTAAGAGAAGTGTGAGGTTTAAATAGAAAATCTCTTAAATCGGATAAGATTGATTTGTATCTTAATAATTAGCAATTTACAATGTGTGCAATTGAATATAAGCGGCAAATACAGCAAACGTATCCCAAGTTATTGCTTTTTCAATCCAATCTTTGCTGATTTATTGCTTTTTCAATGCAGAGTTGAAATTATTTCAAATTAGGGTTCAATATTATAGATATTACCTTAGCCCGATGGTCAGATGCAATAAAGCGTTTGTACATAATTTCACAATTTGTCGTCAGTTTGCAGCACATGCCTTCCAGGTAATTTTATTATTTAGGTTTTTGATACTTTTTTCTTAATGGTTCCTTATGCTAATATGTCCAATGTTGTTTTGAGAATAGTTTGTGATTATGTTTTGCAGGTTGCGTGGTAGTACCTGGACTGTAGATTGTTTGGTATTTGCGTGGTAGTACTTGTAATTTGGGTATCTGTATATGTACCTTGGTGCGGTGGGTACTAATTGTATAACAGCTAAGCTGAGTCAGCACTAGATTAGTTATGGTGTCACGTGCTGTTAGTTAAGGTGTTACTGTGTGTGTTAGAAGCTAAGCAAAGCTAAGGCTAAGTATATAATGTAATCTCTCTGTAGAAACTGATTAACAAAACAATTCAAGGAATACAATTCTCTTTGAAATTTCCTTTCTTTTTCTTCTTCTTCTCATCAGTATCATGGATGTTATCATGGTATCAAGAGCTTAGGTTCGATCTAATTTTCTTGCTTCCGCTCACAATCCGCTTCGATCTCTTATTGATTCTGCAACTTTTCTTGTTCCTAATCTGATTTTTCTTGCTTCCGCATCGATTCTGCAACTTTTCTTGTTCCTGATAAACCCTAAATTTTCAATTTCGTCTTCCAATTCTTCGATTTCATCTTTCAGTCTTCGATTTCATCTTCCGATTCTTCAATTTTCATCTTTCGGTTCTTCAATTTCATCTTCCGATTCTTCAGTTTTCGTCTTCCAATTCTTCGATTTCTCGATTTCATCTTCCAATTCTTCGATTTCTAGATCTTGCACAGTTTTCTTCTCGTTCCTTTTCTGTGATATCTTAAGCTTTCATGGCGACTTCTTCTCCGTTCAAGATTGAAGGTCTTCTCGGCATGCTCACTATCAAGTTGAATGATGAAAACTATCTCAAATGGCGTTATCAGATTGAATCAGTTCTGGAAGGTTATGATCTGTTTGGTCACTTCGATGGAACGGTATTTCATTTATTTTAGAATTAAAAAAGATAATGGGTAGTTATGTTCCATAAAAATAGGATTCATTATCTGATTTTTCTTTTAATTTTAATTTTTTAAAATATGAAAACGTGTGAATTTACCATATTATCCTCATTTAATTAATAATTTCAATTCTTAATGTTTGCATTAACCAAGGGCATTTTCTGGTATTTTGAATGTTTCACCATTCTCTGCCTTTTGCTTTATATTAATAGCATATTTATATATATATTCTAAACATGGAGGGTTCGGGTTAGGGATTAAAATACCATCCTTGCCCCTCCCCGAACACCATACCCAAAAACTTCCCTGTACCCATCCCCATAACCATTTTTTGTCCTTCATACCCGACCCATTAGGGTCAAATCCCCGCGAAGACCCTTATCTGCTGGGAAAATTGCCATCCCTACTCTAGCCTGCTCCCTGCTGCTTGTGGATCTTCTTGTGGAGATCTGTCAGCTCGTTTTCTCCCCTTCTTTGTGGGTGTTTTTGCTCTCCCCTTTTGTGGGTGTTCTGCTTTCCCCTTTTGCAGGTGTGTTGTTTTCCCCTTTGTGGGTGATTTGCTCAAGCTCTGCTTAAACTCTGAGGCTTTATGCCTTCGGTTTCCTTTATTTACACAGATCCCCCTTTATTTCTCATCCCTTGTATTCAGTTGTCCCCTCCTCCATCCATGTAAGATCCCACATTGACCAAAGGAGAGGGGTTGATGTGCCTTATATGTACATGCCCGCATCCATCTAGCACGAGGCCCTTTTGGGAGCTCACTGGCTTCGGAGTCATGGGAACTCCGAAGTTAAGCGAGTTGGGGGCTAGAGCAATCTCAGGATGGATGACCCATTGGGAAGTTGCTCGTGAGCTCCCAGAAACAAAACCGTGAGGGCAAAGAGGGGGGCTCAAAGTGGACAATATCGTGCTACGACGGAGCGATCCCGGGATGTGACAATTTGATATCAGAGCCACTTTGTTGTGTGGTGCGAGTGTGCCGACGAGGACGTCGGGCCCCTAAGGGGACCAACGGAGAGGAGGTGATGTGCCTTATATGTACATGTCCGCCTCCATCTAGCACGAGGCATTTTGGGAGCTCACTGGCTTCGGAGTCATAGGAACTCCGAAGTTAAGCGAGTTTGGGCTAGAGCAATCCCAAGATCGGTGACCCACTGGGAAGTTGCTCATGAGTTCCCAGAAACAAAACCGTGATGGCAGAAAAGGGGCCCAAAGCGGATAATATCGTGCTACGACGGAGCGATCCCGGGATGTGACAAATTCATTATCAAGAATGGTAGTTAGAATTTGACCCCGAAAAAAGGAATAAAAATGGTAGTTAGAACAAGAACTTACAAATTTTGAAGAAAAAATCTTTCAACCATGATTAACTATGGTATACTCCAGTGGATGTGGATGGATGTGAATGGATGGGCCCTTATTGAAGACTTGTGGTTTTGATGGACGGGCCCTTATTCAATTAAAATTTTAATAGATTTTAATTATATGATTTTAATGTAATAGATTTCAACATGATTTATAATTACATGATTTTTCTTATGATTTTAATTCACTTGGGACTTTCTTGTATTCTCCAAAGTACATTTCACCGAAGTGTGGATTGGATTCGGGTTAGCCATCTTCCATCCATTAGTTAAAGGATCCCAAGCCTTTCAAGAAACAGAAAGTTGAAGTTACCAATCTTAGCTCAAGTTATCATTACTATCTGTCATGTATGGCTTTCTTCAAATCATCCTGTTCTAGAGCTAAAACCATAGTGATCCCAAATTTCAAACATAACTATCATTAAACTAAAACCATGCCATGCAGGTATTAAGTTTTGGATACAAAACTTGGTCTGGAACTGAGAATTGACATAGGAACAAGCTACAACAAGGAAAAATCTTGAATTAATTGAATTTATAAATATTACAACAGGCAAGTTAATTGAATCAATTCAAATAAGAAACTAGACAGCTGAAAACAAGTCAAAATGGTCCAGCTATGACATGATACTAGTACAGAACACTTGTCACTCAAATTGATTCCACAAATTGACTAAAGAAAGACAAATAAATCGAAGGAAATAAATGAGCTGAAAATTTATTGAGAAAAATGCTTGCATATTGCATAATATGAACAACTATTGAAAGCAACGTATCTGAAATTATTGTTTAGATATCTGAAGGTAAGCCATCTGAGTCTCTTTTTTTTGGGCAAAGAGATTATCCATAAGATGAAAGCAAACAAACAGTATAGATATGAAGCCAAAAGAAAGGCGGGAAACACCTCATGCAACCAAACAGCCAGGAGAAAAAGGAAACAAAGATAGACTAGAGAAAACAAAGAAAACAAAGACTATCTGAGTCTATCCACTAAATACAGAAGGATCGAGTCTTGTTAAACCAAGCCCTTGTAAAGACATGAGTACCTTGTTTATCTTCATTTGTTCATCTTCCCCAAAAACAAAAAACATGAGAGTCACGCATAGGAGGGTGGGATTTTTTATGGGGTTTGGTATTTATATCACCCACTCAAAAGTCTCACACAATACTCCATTTAACGAAATACCTCAAAATCAGCAAGTTTTTGAATACCACCGTACATTTTATTAACTTTTAGAAGTCTTAATTGAATACCACAAGACTTGGATTGATTATTTTAAAATCCTAATTGAATACCACCAGATTTTTATTGATTACTTAAAAAGAGTGCTGTTATTTCCACCCTCCTGTCTTATTTTCCCAACCACCTTATCTTCCCACCCACCATGTAAATTTGAAAAAAATAAAATCTTATCTTTCCACGCACCATTATTCCTAAAACACCCTTAAATTATTAAAATAAACTAACAATAAAATAACATTTAAAAAAATAAAAAACAAAAACAAAAACCCTCTCTCTCCCCTTCCCGACGCAACCCCACCCCCTCAGCAACACTACACTTGCCACCAGCCCCTCCCCCACCTCTTCACACTCCTCCACCATGGCTTGAGTAAAATTCTCAAAAATACTTAGTTATTTGTGCAGAGCTTCTTCAACCTCTGCGCGAAATTGGGGTTGAGGGTTAGAGACAAAGCCATGATTAATACCAAAAAAAAGCAAATTCACCTATGGTCTTATATCAATCTGTCAGAGACAAATAACCCAAATAAGAAAACACTAATTCACCACGAATTCAAAAGATAAAAAAAAACATAAACAAAAATCTAGAAAGAAAAAATAGTAAAGAAGCAGATGAAGAGGCTTTAATCTCATACACCTCTCTTTTAAAAAAAACTCACTTGGTGTAGAGTTTTTATCAAAAATAGCCAAAATTTACCCCCCTACTTTCATAAATGTCAATTTTGTTAAAAACTTTCAAAAATAACCAAAAACCCACTTAAATAGACTCAAATGCCCCCAAAACTAAAACCCACATAAGTTAAAACTACTACTATTTGATTATATATATATTTTTTGGACAAATTCGGGAAACATTAGGAAAAGGAAATCGCACTTGTGGATCCCGCTTCCATCTTCTAACTATCCATTCCATTACTCACGTCCTCAGCCCAGAGGCAGTCCCCTCCTCCATCTCCATGTAGAGCACTGATCACTTACAATACACACTTTTATATTCAAGTCCAAGTAGCTAATTCCTCAAGACCATCTTGGTTGTGCAAAGTTTCTGAGAGAACACTATATAAGTTTTTTTTTTTTTTATAATAAATAAAAGTTCTTCCATCATGAACATTAAAGAAGCATGATGGATTCCAGTAAAAACAAGAAAAAGAACCATGTTGTCCAGTAAAAGGATGAACAGATACGGATCTGATACTACAATATTTAAGAAGACACTATGCAGTATCATATCATGTATGTATGACTCACTTCATAAACAGGTCCAAATGATTATAAGCATATAACGAGATAGTTAAGGATCAAAACCTATATATATATATATATATGTTGTGGACTGTTAAGATCCCATGAGCACGACTATGCTTGGGCCTGCATATGTTTATTAAAAAAAATGGTAGACCGAACAAAGAAGCAATGGAAACCCAAAAAAAAAAAAACGGCACTTACCGTACAGGGAGTTCGACTAGTGCTGCAAATGTGCCAACTAAATTCTAAATTTTTATCTTGTAGGGTTTTGCATTTTAGATTTATGTGGTTTTAGTTTTGAGGGCATTTGAGTCTATTTAAGTGGACTTTTGGCTATTTTTGAAAGTTTTTTACAAAACTGACATTTATGAAAGTAGGGGGTAAATTTTGGCTATTTTTGATAAAAACTCTACACCAAGTGAGTTTTTTTTAAAAGAGAAACGATTGTACTAAAACGGTGGATAAAGCATCCACAACACTTGATTTATTATTATTATTTTTTTAAAGCAACCACAATCAACAAAAAATGAGACCACATGAAAGAATCGAAAAAAAAAACAGAGGAAACGAGGAACACAGATTCGTTTCACCGCTGCCACCAAATCCAACACAATGAAAAAATGTTGTTTTATTTTTATTTTAGTTTATTGTTTTATTTGAAATGCTTTAAAAAAGTTTTTTTACTTAGGTCTTTAAAAGTCATTTTACAAAGGAATAAATTTATTTTAAAATTTTAAAAATAAGACGGGTGGGAAAATAGGACAGGTGGGTGGAAATATCAGCACTCCTTAAAAATCCTAATTGGATACCACATGACTTTTAAGCTTTAAAACAATCTATTAAAATCTCAATTGAATACACCCTCCTAAAATTTTATGTACCAAAGCTTTTGAGGAAACCAGAATTTGCAGCCTGAAACTCTAAGTAATTACTCATCCATATTTTGAGTCGGACAGATCTCCAATATGACAATGCTAATTAAACAATCTTCTCCCATAAATTTCCCTACAGAAACGGCAGGCAGGCATAACTAGCAAGTCACATTGCAAATTAATGCATCAACAAAGTAAATCAGTCATTATGTATGGTAATGAGTCAATGACTGGTGTTTTATTCGCATAAATGAAAGACTTTACAAGTCATTAGCAGTATAATTACTAGGCTGCCACTGTCCAACAACTTTAGCTTCTTTGACACTGTCCAACTTGGCTGCCGTAAGTGAAGAGTTCTGAAAATTGCTTGCCAAGGACCAATACAACACCATGAAACCCATTCTCACTCCTCTGTTCCTTCCCCTGTTTCTGCACATCATCACCGTACACGTGGCCGGAGATACTTCTCCTATCTACACTCCGGTCGACGATATCACCCTTCAATGTGGCTTTTCCGGCAACCAACTCAATCCAGGGGATAACAGAACTTGGACTGGAGATATCAACTCAAAGTTTTCCCCCTTTCCAAACCAAGCAGTTGGCCGCTCCTCCATATACAGACAAGCACCTTCTTCCTCATCTGTCATCCAAGTACCTTACAGCACCGCGAGGCTTTCTCTCTATGTGTTTACGTACGAATTTCGAGTCACCAGCGGCCAAAAGTTCGTCCGTTTGTATTTCAACCCAGTTTCATATGGCCCTGACTTCGACCGATCCAACGCCCTCTTCTCAGTCACAGCCGGTGGCTTCACCCTTCTCAAAGACTTCAACTCTTCAGTCACTGCCGATGCTTCCGGGTCTGATACAATATACAGAGAATTCTGCCTCAACGTTGAGTCAGAACAGAGCTTGTACATCACCTTCAAGCCAAGCAGAGCAACTTCAGATGCGTATGCGTTTATCAACGGAATTGAAATTGTGTCCATGCCCAACTATCTTTACTACACCTCTGCTCAAAATTCAGATGGAGTTAATTATATAGGCAGCGAAAACACATTTCGGATTGAAAACGGCACTGCGCTGGAGATGGTGTACCGATTCAACGTCGGTGGAAGCTCACTGTTGTTCAATAAGGACACTGGTATGTACCGAAAGTGGGATGGCGAGCAAGATGAGTACAAGTACTTAGACTATTCAAGTAAAAAGTTTAGTGTTTTACCACAAAACAGTAGCATTGAACTCAACTTTACTGAAATACCAGAGTACTCTGCTCCAGAAGAACTTTACCAAACTGGCAGGTCAATGGGCATGAACAAGACCATAAACAAGAGCTCTAATCTTACCTGGGAGTTCCCTGTTGATCCCGAGTTTTCGTACCTGGTTAGGCTTCATTTTTGTGAGTTTGAATCTGATATTACCAAGCCCAGAGACCGACGGTTTCTGATCTTCATCGCCAATCAAACAGCTGAAGAAGCCTGGGACATAATCTCGCGGAGTCGTGGAAATGGAAGACCAATTTACAAGGACTACGTTGTGTTCAGGCCTGCAGGCCCTGTTGAAAGTTAAACCAAGCAGGAATCCAAAGCTACTTTTGTAAGAGCATGCTGTCGGGTGGAATATTTTGTTTATTGGCTCAATGAGCTACTGTTATTCTACCCATGCTGTCGGTTGTTGTCCCAATAGAACTTTTCTCTTTTGACTAAAAGCTTGTCTCTAAAAGAGACGTCTCTAGTTTTGTAATGAGAATGTTGTAGTAAAAATACTATTATTATTGAATGTGAACTCATCAGACGGGTTAAGCCTTTCTTCCATATTCTCTCTGAGTTTCCAGCTTGAGTCTTCTTCCTTCTATTCTCTTCCGTGTCTGTGAGTTTTTACTTGCTTGCTGTGTTATTTGGTTTGCTTGTCTTGAGTTAGCTGCCGTGAGTTTTTGATTTATTCTACATCTGGTATCAGAGCTGAGGCTCAAGAAGGATGGCAAACAGAAATGACTTTGTGCAGTGCCCTGTTGGTAAATTTTGTTAGAAATGTGCCCTAAGAGCCAATACATTTGATGTAATCTCCTTAGAATACATTTCGTATATGATATATATAAAGGGCAAACTTATTTTGTTATCTTTTACATCGTGTAAAGAAACAAATGTCCAGGGTATGCTAAATAAGAGATAAAGTAATCTAAAGAAGATTAGATTCATGAGACCTTTAATCTCTAATTATAGCATCCCAAAGTGTTCCTAATCATAGGTTATCAAATGGGCATTGATAAACCGTCAAGATTAGCACATATTATGTATGCTCAATTGGGAGGATGGTTAGTCTCAAACCATTTGTGTAGTTGACACTAATACAAGTATGTGGGTGCTCATTAGTGAATGAGTACACTGAACGCGATCAACCGTAGTTCTCATATGGAGTATTTATCTACATGTCAAATGAGAACTCATAGTTGCAATAATGCAAATTAGTCCTTAGACCTGAGGCATCATGGTTGTCTTGTGATGCGTTATTGATCTTTGATAGCTCTTAAAGGCAAGCCGTAAAAGATTTGTCTTAAGTGTTGTTGGGATCTCTTAATTCATCATAGGGGCATGTGAATGTACAATAAGGAATCTCTACTTTCGATAAAGAAGGAGAATGTTTCAAGATGTGATTCAGTAAATCTTTGGCCAAAGTATTTTGAGCTTGATTTAGAAAGTTGTTCTTAATCATGTTCTTTTGAATCACATGAGGTTATAAATCATATTAGGGGTTTGACATAATCAATCCGTACCCTAATAATATGATTTGAAACATT
>NW_018924280.1:0-14602 GCF_002207925.1 Prunus avium | reverse complement strand
AAAAAAATAGGTACATTATTTGGAGAGAAAAAATAGGTTCATTTAAAAAAAATTGTTTTCATAAAACAAACAATAAAAAGATGATCAAATTATTTTTCATAAAACAAGTAATAGGTGCTTTATTTAGAGAAAAAAAGGTACATTATTTAGAGAAAAAAAAATAGGTACATTATTTAGAGAAAAAATAGGTTCATTTGAAAAAAATGTTTTAAAAAAAACCAATAAATAGATTATCAAATTATTTTTCAACATAATTAAAATGTACACTAGTATTATTCATAAAACTATAATAAATAGATTACTAGTCGTATAATTCATAAAAGGAAAACAACATTAATTCCTAAATTTAATATTGAATTTAAATTACTAATACGTTAAATAGATTACCAGTCGTAATTCATAAAAGGACAACAACATTAATTCAAAAATAGATTACTAGTCGTAAAATAGATTAATATTTAATTTCAAATAAGTTTCTAAATTAATTCCTACATCTATTACAATCATTTAGAGATCTTTCCAAATTCAACGTGTGTCATTAGTTACACCCTCCCCATAACACATTAAGTCATAAATAGGGGTAGTTTTGGAATTCGAAAAATACAATAAATCAGATTTTAAGTTATATTAGGTAACTTGCTTAGTTGGATCCTAGTCAACGGGTATTATTTGAAAAAATTGGGTATTTTAAATACAAAAACAAAAGGAAGGGTTGTAGGTGATTTAAAATGAATTTTATGGGTCTAAGCTCAATTTACTAAATAAATAATTTATGAGAACAGAATGACAAACTGAAAGTGTAAACATGAATTAATCTCACCTTTGAGTGGTGCAAGTCCTTTTTCTACCAAAGCGCGAAATTGTTTAAATCCCATGAAGCTGCATGCAGCAATAGTGAAGAAGAGTGCAATAGGGAGTCCAAATTCTTCGGCAGCTTTGATGGCGAACGGCGACATGAAACCATCGGAAACAATGCAAGTCACCGGCGGATTATTATTGGAAGTTTCTGCGTCCTTGAGTTTTAAGAGGAGGTTACGAAACGGAGCCAAGAAACCATCTTTTACAACGGCCTCAGCAAGCAAAGTGACATCTTGCGTTGCACCTTCATCTGAGTCCGGAAGGCCATCGGGGATGGTTTCGAACTGAAAATCAGGCAAGCCATCAAGAGAGTTGGGGCCTTGAGACTTAAGAAAGCGTCTGTGGTTGAACTCCGTGTTGACAAAGGTTATGTGGAAGCCTCTGTTGTGAAGGAGCTTTGCCAATTTGAGCATGGCTTTTATATGGCTCTGAACTGGGACTGGAACACAAACAGCATGAGGCTTATTATGAGCTACTGTAGTAGAAGTCATGTTTTTGATCTTTTTTGTGCTCACTCGTACAAATGGAGAGATTATTTATTTATAGGACTGGTGGGCTAGCTAACTTTCAACGAATGGCTGGTTTTTGCCCATCTTCTTTTTCATGATGAAAGACGTCGGTCGATTATTTACCTTGTCTATATATAAATAGTAAGTCTGAGATGATCATAATTATGGTCGGTACTCACTCAATGTGAATCTTAGTAGCTGGGGACAGGTTCTTCAGGCTGCTCGAGGTTGGGAAATTTATTATTGAGTAGAACTTGCGTGCATGGTTGATTGAGTCTGATTCATCTCTGTAGCTGTTGAGCTTATATCAAATTATTGCCATGTATTGATTCAATCACTGCTATTTTAGTTTAGTTTATTTTTTTAATTTAGAAAAGAAAAGATTACAAAGAGAAGCCAGCCTGGAGGGCCCCCAGAAGCTGACTTTTTGCGGTGGTAGTTCGTAGGATAGGATCTCAGGATCTTCTTCTTGTGCACTTTAATCTTTAATTAAGGTTGTTTGTCTTGTCCTTGCATTTTAATTTTGTAGTTGCCCTGTTGGATCTCTACCTGCATTTCCGCGTCAGATCTCCACCACCGTTTTTTTTGTGGTTTCTTTATGTTTGGAATAAATCACAAAGACTCTTTGAGTTCTCTACGTAATTTTCACATCTCCTTTTGTGAGAGCTTTTTACCTCTCATTTATAAGAACTTTTCATCTCTCATTTGTTGTGAAAGTTTTATTTGTATTGTTATGGCTTGATTTTTTTCAAACTTTATCTCTCTTTTTGATTATTTTGTGTTTGCAATCTTAGTGGGGATGCTTATGCCAGAACCAAGCAAATAAAGGCAGAAAGTATGTTACAGAGTGCCGGCCGCACCCTAAATGTGCTACATAATTGGTTTACATTTCATTTTCATAGAAAGTATAAACTAGTTATAATATTAAAGCTTAATTTGGATATTGCATATCAAATAATATATATATATATATATATAGTCCCCTTTCATAAAGGGATTCCTCAAATAATTTTATTTAGGATCCCCTACGAAATTTTTTTCAACAATCCAAACCATCTATTTTTCACATCTTCATTCAAAGATCATCCTTTCAAAAGAATCATCAAGGCATCTAATTGAGACCAACAAAATCAATGAATACAGTGATTTAAGAAAGTACTTAAATTTCAATAATTTAATTGAGTGATCAAATGATATCGGATTCAAGTGATTTTTTGTAGAGATGATCTTTGAATGAATATCTATAAAATAAAAGAAAAATTAGGTATTAGACATAACAATTCTTACTAATTAGGATTTGAGACAAATAGTTTTTTTTTTTGGGTTTTAGTACATAGTTTTCAAATTTTGTTTTGGATTTGGCCAAAGAGGAGGCCCAGATTCATTGGGTCTGTCTAAATTCGAAAAGTAAAATACAATTTAACTTTTTTGGTTGAAAAGCCTTGCAAAAATCATATTTCATCCTCCTCTTTATTCTGTCCAAGCAGTCTATGAATAGGGACAAGAACCTGTTAGCTATTGCTCTATGTTTCTAGAATTCTGCTAGCAACACCTTTGACGTTCGTGTGGGTCCAATGTCCCCAACTCTGCTGGACATGGCCGAAATCTTTGGATACCTACTGATGTTGTCAGAGATTATCACAAGGAAGAATGGTGGGAAGATGGCCAAAAAGTTCACCATCTCCTCTACGGTAATCAACCAAAACTGCTCCTTCTCCAATTTGATGAAAAAGTTCAGTTCTGAGAAGGATAAGGATCAGCAGCACATGTTGTTCTTTCTATATTGGCTGAACAGGTTCATATTTCTAAACCGCTCCTCTGCAGTTCTGCTCGAATATAGGCATCAGGCAGAGGCTCTGCACAATCACACGGATGTGGGGCTTGGTCCCACAATTCTGGCACACTTGTACAAGAACCTCCACAACACTACTCTGGATAGCCCCCTGAATATCTCAGCTCCGGCTGCATTCTGGATGATACAGATCTGGCTGAAGGTGTACTTCCCAGAACTGAGGTTTCTTCACATAGTTCTACCTGAAAACCAGGTCATAGCGCTTCCCCTTATGTCAACAGAGGTGCCCAAGAGGTCAATTGAAGAATATCTAATGTTCTTCAAGCGCTACGCGTAGAGGTCTGCTGCCTGGATACATACTTTTTGAGAAGGAGCCTGAAGATGAAGTGGCCAGAATTGACTTTAGGAAGAAGTTCATCAGTGTCATGCTGACCTGGGACAACTTGCCCTTTGGTGGGGGTAAGCCTCTCGACTCTCATATGGGTTGAGAAGTCTATCAACCGAACTTCTGTGCCAGGCAATTTGTTTGCCCCCAGCTGATCCCACTGAAATTTTACAAATGCTGCAATAGGTGTACCTCCTAGAGAGATGCAGATGATCTGAAGGTGCACAAGAATTGCAGATGTGCGATGAACAAGATAAACAATAGTGTGGATGCTCTCTATCCATCCTCGGAGCCGAATTCCTGCAGTTCTGGCGACTTTGACGCTTGGTGGAAAGCCAGATTTGCTGGTCTGTCTGATGCAAGCACTGCTGTGAAGGTGCTCTTTGCTAATTGGGATGCTGGAACTGTCCATGCAGAACCGGATGCCAAGAAATTCATCATGCAGATTATTCAGGGTATAAATGCCCAAGTGATTGAAGGTAAACTGCCAATTCCTCTTTTTCATTTTGAGTTCTGGTACTTTGGGAGATGATCTCACTCTGTTCTGTCTGTATTGTTTTAGATCCTTCTGTGGAAAGCAACCTAAGTGGGCAAGTTGTCCAGGTTGGACAAGTGATTGGTAAATTTTGAACCTTGTTCTCTTGTCAATTCCAGTAGGGTTAAGTTCTCTAACTTCTGTCCTTTGTGTAGTGAATTCTATCATTGCTGCCGGGGATCTGGAAGTAGATCTTGGCAGAGGAGAAAACCTCTTAAGCAACCCCCTCCACTAGAAAGAATAAGAGAAAAGAGACTACTCAAGCCCAAGATAGTGCTGTCCAGCCTGAACCTCCAAGTAAATCTTGTGAAATAACCCCTTCCGTCATTCTTTCTGGTCAGTTCTGAGTTGAAAATTAACTCTGCCATTGTTGTATTTTTGAAGTTGAAAGCCCTTCTCTTTCTCCTACCAAGATGAAGAGGCTCAGAACAGGGGCTACTGGGAAGACCAAGGTAGTGGAAGAACCTGCAACTGCTCCCACAACCACCGCGGAGATGGATGAAGAACTCCGAGAAGCTTTTGATGTCGTTGATAAAGACAAAGAAGCCACTAAAGATGTGGAAGAAGAGGTAAGACTCCCATCAGTAGTAAAAAAAGAACTGGCCTATATTTGTGTTGAAACCCTCTTGATCTGAATTTTGTTCTTTTGTAGGAGGAAATTCATGCTGAAGTGATAGCAGAGAGCATCGAACTGGCCAAGAAGTAACAAGAAGCTTAAGGAGGAGAACTCACGGGCTCAGAATTGGCCCTATTCGATGATGCGGAGGCAGAAAACTCCGCTGCTGTTCCGCCACCTGAGGTACTTTCTCTATTCTTTTCTCAATTCTATCTGGCCTTTATAAAGTCATTAACCATTGTTTCTGCCTTTCAAGGTTGAGAAAGATAAAACTGCCGAAGAGCTGGCGGTAGTGACTAGCTCTCTCAAGCCCATGGTCGTGGTTGTAAGTGTTGCTAAGCCTCATAATTCCATTTCTTGGTCTCAATTTGTAACACAACTAACTGTATTATTCTCTGCAAATTCCCATGCTGATCTAGAATTTGCAGAATTTGAAGCTATGGACTTGGAAGCTCAACTGCTAAAAATTGAGAAACTGGGAGCAACCTCAAGCAAGGCCAAGTCCAAAGCAATGGATGAGGTGATGGGCAGAATAAAAATCTGGCAGTTGACTGAGTTGGATTTGGACGAGAACAAAGAAGTCATCGATCTGCTGATGAAAGATCTGGACCTGATGCATGGGGAGAACATGGCTCCTCGACCAATCCTTGAGGTCAGTCTGGGCTTGGCTAGAGATGTAGTCAATCTTCATAATCGATATGAAGATCTCAAACCCTCTTTCAATATTTCTGAATTTTGCAAGGCTACGCATGAAGCCAACTTGGTGGATTATCAGAAGCAGAAGTCAGAGCTGGATTCAATGGTTGCATATTACAAAGAGACCAAGTTGCTACTAACAAGCTGGAGAAGCATATCGAAGATCTTTAGAAGCAACTAGTTGCACTGAGGGAGAGGCAGAAGGTTCTCGGAGCTGGATTGGGTGCAAAAACCAAGGCCACCTTTCTTGTGCAGAGCTTGGTCTCAGCTTCAAAACCTGCACTGGATATTTTAGAGGCCTCCATTCATCAAGGTGTGCTTCTCCAAAAGGAAATCTTCATCAAGAAGGTTGGATTGCAAGAGACTCTAAAAAAACTAGGCCTTTAGAGAGTATCAATTTTGTAATAAAACTTAGTCATTTATTAATGACAAAAAATGAATGAAAAAGGTTATATTTATTTCTGCCAATGTCACGACCTGACTCCCCTAGCAAGATATTGTCCACTTTGGGCCTCCCCTCTCACAGTTTTGTTCTTGGGCTCAAGCTAATGCTATCTTGCCCAAAAGGCCTCTTGCTAGGAAGAGAAGTGCTCACATATATAAAGCACTTCACCTTTCCCTCCCCGAGCGATGTGGGATTGCTCACCGTTCTTGTTTCCCGAGGATACGGGTCTTACAATCCACCCCCTTGGGGCCCAACGTCTTCGCTGACACACTTCCGGTCGGGGTTCAGCTCTGATACCATTTGTCACGACCCGACTCCCCTAGCAAGATATTGTCCGCTTTGGGCCTCCGCCCTCACGGTTTTGGGCCAAAAGGCCTCTTGCTAGAGAGATAAGTGCCCACACATATAAAGCACTTCACCTTTCCCTCCTCGAGCGATGTGGGATTGCTCACCGTTCTTGTTTCTCCAAGACACGGGTCTTACAGCCAACTTGCATCTTTGCCATATTCATACATATTAGATGGACAGAAAATAAAACAAAAATGAACCATATGTATATATTTAGCTATTCAAAACTAGACAACAGTTCTATCTATCCCTTCTTCAATTCCGGGATCTATTTGTACTGCATGTGAATCCCAAATAGTTGGATAGAACTTTTTCAACCATTTCCCATTAATTGGTGCAACATGGACCTCTCTATGTTGATCCTGCAACCTGTATGCCCCCATTCCAAGGACTTGCTTGATCATAAAATGACCTTCCCATGTGGGTGACCACTTTCCATAACCAGCAACGTGGGATCCGAGGGGCAGAACTACTCTCTAGATGATTTCTCCTTCTTCAAAGCTCTTGTTTTTAACTCTCTTATTGTAAGCTCTTACCACAGCTTCTTTTCCTGCTAAGAGTTTGTTGAGTGTATCAATTATGCTTGTATCCAATCCTTCCAATTCTAGCAGCATTGCTTGTGAGTAGTCTTCTCCAACTAAGTTATGCTGCTGGGCGATTCTGATGGACTGGACTGTGATCTCCATGGGCAGAATTGCGTCATGTCCATAAGTTAAAGCATATGGGGTCATGCCGGTTGCCTCTCTCTCTTTGAAGTTCCATAGACCCATAAGGTTTTTGACAACTTTTCATGCCATTGCTTTGGATTTTCTTCAAGCATTTTTCTGATGATATTAATGATTACTTTGTTGCTTGATTCTGCCTGTCCATTGGCCTGAGCACAATAAGGGGTGGACTGGAGTAACTTGATCTTGAGCTTACTTGCCATATCCTGCATCTCTCTGGATACGAAAGAAGTCCCTGTGTTATCAGCGTCGCCCAAATCGCGAAGGTCGCCAATGTGACCGGCCAACCCTGTGTGCGGAAGACGTTGAGAAGCTTGTAAATAACTGACTTCGAGACTTTAAGATTGGCGGAAATTTCGAAGATGCACTATGCATGGAGGTAGACCGAGCAAACTCCTCACTTTCACCGCCGAGATCGAGCAGGCTGCTCCCCTGAAACGATTCTCAATGCCCTCTTTTACATGCTTCAAAGGGGATTCCGATCCCGAAAGCCATCTGAAGCATTTCAAAAGCCTTATGATCCTCCACAAAGCCGAAGATGCCCTAATGTGCAAAGTGTTTACAATGACTTTGCGAGGAGCAGCTCAGGACTGGTTCCATACCCTGTCACCCGGGTCGATCAGCAGCTTCAAGGAGCTTGCTTATGTCTTCACCAAAATAGTACACTTCTTACTGGACGATCAAGAAGAATCCTGACAACCAGTACAACCTGCGCAAGAAGCCTAATGAATCCCTTTGAGATTACATCAAGAGATTCAAAGCAGAAAAAGCCAACATTGTAGGGTGCAATGACCAAATTGCGTCCTCTGCATTCAAGAAAGATCTTCCAGCTGAGCACGACGACCGCGGAACATTACGCCCTTTGGGATGACGATCGAATCGCCGCGAAGAAGTCTACCAAGCAGGAAGATCAGCCAACCAAGCAGACAGGCCAAAGAAGTGACATATTTAATAGAGACAGATGCAGGTCGCTCCCACAAGGAGACGCTATGATAAAGGAGAAGTACACCAAGTTCTCCATCCATATACATCAAATCTTAGCCCAAGTGAAGGACAAACCTTGGGTTAAAAGACCGTCACCCTTGAAAGGAGATCCGGACAAGAGGGATACCAGAAAATATTGTGCCTTCCATGTGATGCAGAGGCACAACACAAATAATTGCTTTTCTTGGAAAGTGCACCCGAAGAACTCACGAGAGAAGGTCATTGCACTGAGTTCATTGCGAAGCAGACCATCCAGCAGATTAAGGACCGCGATACCGCCAAAGAGCCACCCCAGAAGGTCATAAGGATTAACACAATCCTAGCCGACTCCGAGGAGTCCGGGCTGACTAACAAAGAAAAGAAGAGGAAGATCAAACAGGCCACTATGATTGTGGCAGAAGACCACCCTGATGGCAGAAGATCAAATAGGCCACTAAGATCAACTAGTCTTCCACTAGCAGAAGACGATCCCGTGATCGGCTTCCAAAAGAAACATTTAATCGGCCTTGATCTACCACACAACGATGCCCTTGTCATCAGCATTCAAATCGCTCAAGCCATGGTCGACCGAATCCATGAAGACGAGGGCAGCGTAGCCAATATCCTACAATTGGCAGTCATCTAACTGGCTTCAATGGCGCAATGATGGTTACCGTGGGCATGATAGATCTTGAACATCTACTCCCCACCTGTAATCAACTCGCAAACGTTCATGGTCATTGATGAAGTCTCACCCTACAATGGCATTCTGGGCAGAACATGGATCGGTAAGATCAACGCTATCCCCTCCACCACACATCAGAAAATCCACTACCCTATCCTTGGGGGCGATGTTGGTCAGATCAATAGCGATCAGGCAACGGTGAGGAAATGCTCAGCTCAAGGGCTGAAGAGAAGCAAGCAAACACAGTTTCTCCCTATGAATCAAGCAGATCTGAAGGGAGTAGAACAAGCAGAGGAAAAAGCAGATTCCGTTCCTGACTGCCGAGCAGACCAGAAAGGAAAGGGAATAGCTACTCCCCAATAGCAATCAAAGAATCGGGACCAAGTCGAGGGAATCCATCCGGACGTCTCTCCTGAAGAAGGATGGAAGCCCAAAAAGGACGTCGAGCTAGTACCCTTAATCCTGACAAGCCAGAGAGAAAAGCGCGGATCGACTCACGCCTAAACCAAGAGGAAAAGATAGAGCTTGCAGCCTTCCTCTAGAATAACAAAGACGTATTCGCATGGTCGCCATCCGACATGCCAGGCATCGATCCCCAGACCATCTGTCATCGCCTACACGTCAACCTAGCTATCGAGCTTGTAGCACAAAAAAGACACAACTTCGCCCCCTAGCGGGTTGCCATCATTGAAGCCGAGATCGACAAGCTCCTAGCTGCTGGTTTCATTGAAGAAGTCTCCTACGCAGAATGGTTGTCGAACGTTGTTCTAGTAGCAAATAAAGATAAAGGCATGTGGAGAGTGTGCGTCAACTACATTGACCTCACAAGGCATGCCCTAAAGACAACTTTTCACTACCAAGAATTGATCAGCTCGTCGATTCAACTTCCGACAATCAACTGCTAATCTTTATGGACGCCTACTCCGGCTACAATCAAATCATGATGCATGAAGACAATAGGGCAAAGACCTCCTTCATCATCGATAGAGGTACATACTGCTACAAAGTCATGCCCTTTGGGCTGAAGAACGCCGGAGCAACCTACCAAAGGCTAGTAAACAAAATTTTCAATGAGCAAATAGGTAATACTATGGAGGTCTACGTAGACGACATGCTAGTCAAAGCTCCCCAGCGAGTAGACCACATCAAAAATCTTGCCGAGTCATTTAGCCTGCTCAGAAAATACAACATAAGTTGAACCCGAGCAAATGCACATTTGGAGTCTCGTCCTGCCGATTCTTGGGATACTTAGTCACCCAAAGAGGAATTGAGGCACATCCGAATCAAATCAAGGTTATACTCAACATGAAGTCACCTGCCACAACAAAGAAGATATAAAGTTTAACAGGCAGAGCAGCAGCACTCAACTTATTCCTCTCGAGATCTACCGACAAGTTCAGGCCATTCTTCAAAGCGTTGAAGAAAGGACATAAGGATAAGTGGGATGATGATTGGGAAGTAACTTTTCAAAACTTGAAAACCTACCTCACTTCACCTCTCATACTCTCAAAACCAATACCAAGCGAAGACTTGTACATCTACCTGGCAGTGTCCGACTCAGCTGTCAGCTCGGCTTTCATCCAAGAAGAGCTAGGGGCACAACATCCGATATTCTACACTTCAAAAGCTCTCCTTGATGTAGAGACTCGGTACCCGAAAATGGAGAAGCTCATTTTTTCGCTTGTGGTTTCCGCGAGAAAACTAAGGCCTTACTATCAAGCTCACTGGATAATTGTCATGACAGAATTTCCTTTGAGATCAATCCTCCACAGCCCTGACGCTTCTCAGCGACTCGTGAAATGGGCTATCGAACTTAGTCAATACGACCTCCTCTACAGGGCGAAGACTGCTATAAAAGCTTAGGCTTTAGCATATTTTGTTATAGAGTTTACTCCGACAACCGAAGAAGAGAAGCTGGTCACGAAAAGCAAGGAAAAAGCATACGATACCTCCCCCATCAATTCAAACCTATCTAACGACATATGGCAATTATATGTAGAAGGAGTGTTAAATCACAAAGGAGCGAGGGCAGACGTCATCATAATCACCCTAGATGGAACTTTGTTGGAACAAGCCATCACACTAGGCTTTCCTGCTTCAAACAACGAGGCAGAATATGAGGCATTGCTCGCCGGACTGCGCCTAGCAAAAGCACTGTCGATCAAAAGATTGATTATCTACTCAGACTCCCAGCTGATCATGAATTAAGCCTCAAGCGAGTACATGGCGAAACATCCAAGAATGATCAAGTACCTCGACAAAGTCCAAGAACTTTTGAAAGAATTCACTACTTTCACCATCCAACAAGTCCCACGAGCGGAGAACACTCATGCAAATGCCCTGGCGAGCCTAGGATCTGAGCTGGACACCCAGTTCAGACGCTCCATCCCGGTCGAACAACTTGACCGGCCAAGCATCGAAGAAATAGAGCTAATCGACTCAATGCAGATCGATGAAGACCCCAGCTGGCAAGACCCCATCATCGACTACTTGGTGAATGGAAATCTGCCAACGGATAAGTCCGAAGCTAGGAAGATCCAGCAGAAAGCCGTGAGATACTACATGCAAGACGACAAGCTCATTCGCAGATCATACTCCGGCCCTCATCTCATCTGCATAAAATACCCTCAAACACTTGAGGTCCTTTGTAAAATTCACAACAATGAGTGTGGCAACCACTCTGGGGCAGGTCACTCGCCCAGAAGGCTCTAAATATAGGCTATTTCTGGCCTACCATGCCCCATGACTCCACTGAGTATGTCAAAAGATGTGATCGCTGCCAACGGTACAAAGGCGAGAGCGATGAGGCTCCATAGGCCTGGCCATTGCCCGAGTCGCCTTCTATCAACAGCAGTTGAAGTCTTATTACGACAAAAGAGCCAAGATCAGACAGTTTCAACCAGGCAATCTTGTGCTAAGAAAGGCCTTCATCATTGCACAAAGACAAGGGTCCAAAAAGATGAAACCCAATTAGGAAGGCCCTTACGCAATCAGTCGGTCCGGAGGCAGAGGGAGCTATACACTTGACACCATGGATGGAAAGGAAATTTCACGACAATCGAGTGTCTGCCACCTTCAAAGATATTATCCATGACGCTCCTTCCTACCCGCTCAGTTCCAAGCAGATGACTGAGCCTTGTGCATTTCTGAAGAAGATAAGCAACTACTGTAAATTCCAGAGTGTGCCACAACAAAAGACAGCTGCCTATAAGCAGCGTCCTTCGGGAGACGCCGGGCAACGACCAGAAGCGTTCTTCGAGAGACGCAGCCCGTAAAGAAGCATCCTAAGAGAGACGCAGGGTGCGCCAGAAATTTCCTAAGGGAAGCATCCAAGTTCCTATCCGTTTCCTAAGCGCGGCATGAGAGTCATATAGTTGCCCATAAAAAGCTTCCTAAGGGAGATGCAGGGTGACGACCAAAAGCATCCTAAGGGAGATGCAGGGTGTGCCATGAATTTCTTAAAAAGAGGTCTTCATGTTTCCTGCGGGAAGTATTCAGGTTCTTATCCGTTTCCTAAGGGGGGAAGGATAATCAAACAATTGCCCATCAAAAGCGTCCTAAGGGAGACGCCGGGCGACGACCAAAAGCGTCCTTCAGGAGACGCAGCCTGCAAAGCAGCATCCTAAGGGAGCTCCAGGGTGTGCTAGGAATTTACTAAAAGAGGTATTCAAGTTCCTATCTGTTTCCTAAGAGGGAGCAGGATAGTCATACAGTTGTTCATAAGTAGCGTCCTAAGGGAGATGCAGGGCAACGACCAGAAGTGTCCTTCAGGAGACGCAGCCCACAAAGAAGCGTCCTAAGGGAGACGTAGGGTGCGCCATGAATTTCCTAAGGAAGGTATCCAGGCTCCTATCCGTTTCCTAAGGAGGGCAGGATAGTCATACAGTTCTTTATAAGCAGCGTCCTAAGGGAGATGCAGGGCAATGACCAGAAGTGTCCTTCAGGAGACGCAGCCCACAAAGAAGCGTCCTAAGGGAGACGTAGGGTGCACCAGGAATTTCCTAAGGAAGGTATCCAAGCTCCTATCCGTTTCCTAAGGGGGGCAGGATAGTCATACATTTCTCCATAAGCAGCGTCCTAAGGGAGATGCAGGGCAACGACCAAGCAGTTTACAAGGGAAAGGTACAATCAAGACACTAGCCGGTTACTCAAGCAGTTTACAAGAAAATATGCAAATTAAAGTTGAAAAAATAAATTGAAATTTCCATAGCAGAGTGACCAACCGGCCAAATTCAACAAAAAGAAGATGGTCAAACAATACCAATTATTCTAAACAAAAAGAAGACTACAAAAGCTAAAAAGAAATAAATGAGTCTTCATCTACTCCGAGACGCTGGCATCCCTGATCTGTAGCCTCTTCAGCATCCACCTGATCAGCCACGCTCTCAGCAGCTCCACATGCCTGATCCGTTACGTCTGCCACCACCTCATCAGCTACATCCTCCTCTGCTCCATTCTCTTCGGCTACCGCCCCTTCAGCCACCTGCTCTTCAACTCCTTTCATGTTCACAGCATTAACCTGCTCACTTTGCACAGGGAGCAAGTCAGGACAAAGCATCTCGATGTCTTCATCTCCAATGGCATATAAGGGATTATTTCCATTTGTGCAGTCCAAGTAGCCCAGCTTGTATGCATCCATGGTAGCTTCGAACTTGGATTCTTCAGCAGACTTATGATAGGCGCGAAATCTAGCCAAAAGCTTATCATAACTAAGAAAGATGTCAGCATTCTTGCGCTCAAGACGGAAGTAAGCATCTTTTCAACTAACCAAGTCAGCAGTAGAAGAGAGGACAACAGCAGACGAGTTTCGGATAGTTTCAGCAGCAAAAACTACTCATTTTTTAAGCAGATGAAATGTTGCTTCTCTTTGTTGTTCCACGGAAAGACTTGAGAAGATATCAAGATCGCCAGCTTGACGGATATGATCAACCAGCCTGAAGCAAGAAGATGGGCATGACAGGAAGTTCGACTCCAGCAGATCAGACACGCATACATCCCCTGCAGGGTTGGACTTGTCCACCTTGGGATCAGCCGTTGACGTTGTAGTAGAACCCTTCACCCGGGGAGATGACTATCTCGTCTTCTTAGCCACCGCCAACCTCACCTCCAAAGGAATTGGCGAAGCTGAATCAACTCCACACTTGACTGCTCGTGACTCAACAATTGGATCATAATGGTTGGGTGGATGAGAAGACATCCCAGATCGACCTCTATCCTTTGACTGGTGTAGACGACCCAAACTTCGAAGAGGAATATCTACATCTCTTTGCCTCTCAACAGATGAACTAGATGGCGCATGGACTACTTCACGGAGCAGATTACAATCTCCAAACTCATCAGCAAGAGGCTTAAGGGGAACATCCCTAATGTTGTGCATACGGCCAATCTTCTTGCTATCTGCACCAGCGAGATGTTTAACCCTGGTAGATGACGAGGAAACAACTCCTACTTGAGTCTTCTCAGTAAAAGGGATCCTTGGCTTCTTCCTCAACGGTGACACATCATTCGCTCGCGAAGTCGCAGCTTCATTTCTTGAAGACTTGACATCAGCCTTCCTTTTTTTGGAGGGTCCGGCAAAACACTCCTCCTACCCAGCCGGCAGATCATTAGAGTATGGACCATTTTGTTTCCATCTCTCAACATCCTAGGCAGGGGGCAGGCCACCAACTTCCTCCCAATACTCGCTCAGCAGCCACCACCAGCCACCGCCGCTCCAACCGTCTTCGGCCGCCAGTCACGACGACAATCAGCCTGGTCCTCGCGGCGAAAAAGTGAAGACGAAGAAAAAATATACGTGCTCAACTTACCTTGGGATGCACGGCAACTCCTCTCTTCAACAAGCAGTACAAATTTTCCAAGATCTTTCTCAAGCTAGAAAGTAGATAAGTTAAGTTTGCAATGTGAGAAAGAGTGAAGAGAAGCCCTATATTTATACAAGTTGGACAACCCGGATCAAGAAGGAATCGCAAGCTCTTTCCTACTGGGAATCCAACTCCAAGAACAAACAGAAGCCGACTCCAATTGGGAATCCGATCTGCAAAAGGA
>NW_018924278.1:37030-54829 GCF_002207925.1 Prunus avium | reverse complement strand
TATTAATGAAAGGGGTTCCTAATATCAGGGACTGGTTTAATCCTTTCACCAAGACAAAAGGGGTTTCAAAGCAAATTCCCTTATTAAGTACAGCAGCGTTAGATAATTTAAACTGAATCCCCATCCTTTGACTATCTCTATGCTATTAATGAATCTCATAGTATTAACTTGTTCTTCCTGTAGGGTTTCTCTTGTTACAGGTTCTATTTTTTCTTGAAATTCTTCCATTAGGTTTTCGAATTCTAATTGCTCAGATTTTTCTTCTGTATCTTTTTCTGAAAAAGGACGATAGAGTTCTAAAACTCTAACCCTATTTTTTAACTCTCTAAGTTCTTCTTTCACCTCATGGACCTCGCACTGAAGGTCGTTGAGCGTAGGTTCCTTTTTATGAATTTTTATCATTCATTCTGTTTACTATAGTCTTAAAACTATAGTTTTCAACTGGTTGTCTTACATTAGCTATGGCCGGTTGGGGATTATTTGGTCCGGTTCTAGCTAGTGAGATATAACTTTCCAAAGCTTCTCTCTTCTTTTCTGGATCTTCTATTTTATCAATTAAGTCTACTATTAGACTTTCTTCTTTTGTTAAGACACATATTCTCAGATCTTTAAATTGACAGGCGCACTCTTCCTCGCTACCTGAGCTAGTCTCAGTATCTGATTCAAACAATTCTTCATTTTCTAGTTGGGCTAGTTTGTCATCACTATCTTGTTCAGAACTAGATGAATTAAGCATTATTTGGCAAAGCTGTTGTTTAAGGTCTTCACTTATGCTTAGGTTACTGATTTTATCCTTCATTTTGCACTCAGATTTATAATGTCCTACTTTTCCACACTTATAGCATGTAGGGACAGCTCCTTTCTTTCCTTTACTAGCCTTTTTGCTAGTATCTCCTGTGTATTTCCTTTTTCTGAAAGTTCTATATGGCTTCTTAGGTTCAGACTTATATTTCTCGTATTTTTTAGTCTTACGCCCCCCAAATTTCTTTCCCTTCTTGTATGTTTTATGTGAATATGATTTTATTGGTTCAAAACCAAATTGTTCACAAAAGTCACCTAATTCCTTTTTTCCTAGGGCCTTTTGCTTATCAAGCTGTTTTCTTAATTTCATATCTGTGCAAAGAGCTAATCCTTCTGCGCAGATTTCAGAGGACAATTCCGCATAGGTGTAAGACCCATAAGGAATGACACCACCATTTTTCTCTTGATATATATATAGAATATCTCTTATATTATATAGCTATTCATTTGTTCTTGTTTCTGAGTGAGGATACTTCCCCGCTCGTCGTGCCAGTGGGCACGTGTTTCGAGAGTTTGATTTGAGATTTATAAGGAAATGTTTGGATGGGTTGATTTGTAAGTTTCACTGGATTTCGTATTTAGCTCGGGTTTGAGCAAACTATATATATATATATATGAATATGATGGTTTTTAATGCATTGGTTTTATGCATGATTTTCTAACGGTGGGGTTATATTATTTTGATTTAATTGGAACTAAACTTTGTTTTGTCCACTCACAATTTTCTGTTTTGTGCCCCACAGCCAGTAGTTGACTAGAACGAGCAACCGAGCTGTGTCGTGTGCTCCCGAATCGCGAGCTTCAGTACACCGAGCCTTCGTAGAGTTCTATACTCTGTAAATTCGTAAAACTTCATTTTTGCTGGTTTGTTAAATTCTGTTAGACTTGCTCTGTTATCGCCCTGTTAGGATGTGATTTTTGAGGCCGGAGGCCATAGTTTGTAAACAATATGCTTTGTGTAATGCATGCTGGCTGTTGGGTTGTAAATATCTGTGTTTTGACAGGTTGAAATTTTTGGGTTATGTCCTGTTTACAGGGGAGACTCTGCCAAAATTTTGGTAGAAGTCTCGGTTCTTAGTAAGTGGGCTCGGCATCTGCGGGATGTCGGATTTTAGACGGGATCCATCCCGGATTCCGAGGAGATTCGGGGCGGGTCCTGTCATCTAACATGGGCGATAATAGTGAATAACTAACATAATTCATTTTACAAACGAAACGGAGTTCAACATAAGTAGAAATAGATACAGAATGCCCTACACAAGCTCGGGCTTCAGGTCACCGACAAAATCAAAACCAATCTTAACAACTCTAATAAATAAGATTCGATCCCAATGACCAAATTAAAGTCCACAAAAATATGGTTTAACTTGCGGCTGCACCTGGGTGAGACCCCAAGCTACCTACGTACCCTTACCGAGGGATCAAGCCACACGTAGTTCTTCGATCAATAGTCACGATTTAGACAATATTCGGTTATTTAAAGTAATGCCAATGATAAATTTTAGATTCATCTACAACTTCAAATCCGACAAAGCACACACTTAACACATTATAAATTCCCTCCTTTATGTCAGTTCATCCCCGCAACCATACCCTATCCAAGGCGTATGTTGCCGAACAACACTTTCCAATCCATGACTTAAACATTCAAACATGTGCAGAGTACTCACGAAGCACAATCTCAAGAGTCTCAACCCGGAAACAAATCCACACACACACACACACACACACACACACACACACACACACATATATATATATATATATATATATATATATATATATATATACACCCACCTCTCACCATCATCATGTACCTGGGGAAAATAATCTAATCCGAGGATCGTTTGACTAGACCAAATGGAGGAATCCTCAATAACCATGTGGCCAGGGATGAGCCGTCTAACCAGGGGACTGGGCTAACCAGCACGTACAGTAGAATCCTCAATACTCATGCTCCCGTGACAAGTCCTATGCGCGCAGACTAACCAACTATCCATTTCCATGTATCCAAGTATCCATGTCCACTGTTTCCAAGTATTAGTATTCAACCATGTGACCACGGATAAGTTTTCCAACCAAGGGACTGGGCTCACCAGCAAGCACAGCAGAATCCTCAATACTCATGCTCCTGTGACAAGTCCTACGCTCATAGACTACCCCGCTAAGAGTCTACAGTAACACTCTGTCAAGGGTGCCCGGGTTCTGACATATCCAAACTATATCCACAATTTCCAAGTATCCATTAATTTCAAAATCAGTAACCAAGGAAGCCCACACGTCGGAAAGTCCAACGCCACATGTGGGTATAGTGACCAGGGAGGGTACATATGATGGTGAGGTTTATAACCCTTTTATAAATATTATAAAATAATATTCCCTTCCTTAATTCAATTTTCCCAAATATTTATCCATACTATAGGAAATAAACTTTCAGGCATATATTCCATAAAGACCCAAAAATAATTTAAATAGTAATCAGAACTTGCTTACACTTAATTCCCATAAGATACTATATTTCACAATTAAAATAATAAACTTTAGTAAATAGCCCGATATCACCCAATCCATATACTTTAATAATAATCATAATAATATTAATTAATGATAAATAATAACCCTTAGAGATCCCATATCCTCATTAACCCATATTAAATCAACTTTTCAATCAAAACTCAATATGCAAGAAATTCCATATTAGAATAACGAAGTATCCTTAAAAACAAACGTCCACTTATTTACTAATAATCATAGCCGAGCCCAAGGCTCACTATCACAATCCACCAATCAAGTATCCCAAGCACATCTATTTCATAATTTCAATTGTCAATATAGTATTCAAGAATTCCATAAGATACTATAAAACGATCTCATAATCCCAACATAATCATAATAACTCAAATAACAGGCAAGACTCATTTACACGGTCGTTCTAGTACTTCTCGAAGGGTGAAACTACCTCGGAAGACTCACGGTTAACCGAGGATCAAATTGTCCAAACTTGGTCAACAGGGCCCGCGGGGCCCACAACCTCCGATTTCCAATCCGAAGGTTCCTACAATTCAACAAGGTTTAATATACTTGTCCTGTTTGGCCCGAATCGAACAGTCGAATAGCTCGCGATTGTTAATGTATGCATTTTGAGTATTTCTTTTGGCTTCCCTTGACAATTTTGTAATAGGATTTTTATTGTTTTTATCAAGCTCAAGTTTAGATTAAGAATAGCTTCTTTAGGTGTTCTTAACTAACAACTATCCTATGGAGGTTCAAGCAAATTGAAAAAGGTAAATTGTGCATTGCATCACATTACATTAAATTGATTTCATAAAATGATGACTAGTCATCCTTGCTCTGTAGGATTTCCAGCTGGATATCCAACGTTTTTGTCATATTCTCCATTCCCTCTCTGCTTCCATGTGTCGATTTTGACCTAAGGAATTTTGTGTAAAAACATGTGCATTCCTCATTTGGTAGCTGTGACTTTGGGAGGCAAGTTTTGGAAAGTTTCTTTGCAAACTTTCGCTTCTTCCTCTAGAGGAACCTTCATATTTTTCATCCTTGAGTTTTCCAAATTGTTTCTTTTTGAAAACTGCATTTGAAAAATGAAAATCTGCATCTAGCTAATTAAAACACTCATTTATATCTAAGTCTGATTCAAGACTGATTTCTTCAAGAGTATGGTTTCTTGAAGAAATTGGTCATTCTCCTTTGAATCCAAATTTTGGTTTCAATCTGAGTTAGAGCTTGCAAGCTAGTGCCATGGGATGAAAGAGCTGGAGAAGGAGCTGCCATTACCATGAAGAACTGAACTTGAAGCTTTGCTAAGTTGGAGAAGAAGATTGCACAAAGGAGGTATAGCTCATCTTCCTAAATAAATCTAGGTTTTTCTTGAGCTTGCTTGTGTTCCTTTGTAAGAATCTTTTTCTACTTAGTGGATTGCCTGGTCGGTTGATGACCCCCAGTTTTTCCCAATTGTGGGTTTCTGGGTGAACAGATTTCTGGTTTGCATATCTGACTTTTCTGGGTTTGTGTTCTTGACGGTTGACTAGTCATCGCATGAATTCTGGGTTTGTGTTCTTGGTGGTTGACTAGTCATCGTATGAATTCTAGGTTTGTGTTCTTGGTGGTTGACTACTCATCGTATGAATTCTGGGTTTGTTCTTGGTGGTTGACTAGTCATCGTATGAATTCTGGGTTTGTGTCTTTGTAGTTGACTAGTCATCATTATCTGATGTTTGGTGTTTATTTGATTATGATGATTTCACACACTTCCACCATAGTTGTTACTAGCATAGGGGATGCCTAGATTGACGGGTCCTTCTAAGTGCCTAGGTTGTCACTAGTAATTTTCTAGGGTTGCAGGTACATTGTGGCATGCTCTGTGTGTATTCTTGATTGTGGTTGTTCATGACTAGCAGTTGACTAGTCACAAGTGTATTTGGTCAAGGTCTAAAGTGTGTGAAGATTGTTGCGTTTTGTTTAAGTGTCTTAAAATTTACCCCTCGTCACCTAAGTACCAATTTCAACGATCGCACGATTGGACAGTCGTCGTTTAACCTAATCTTTGAATCATTGAATCAAAGTATCCGACACTCCAATTGATGATCCGTGAATTCCTACATGTTCCTAGGGATGCCTAGATCAACATATATGAAAATGGAGTCGATCCAAAGGTCCGAACATATCGAACCCGGATAACGCCTAATATGCGATATCTGATCGACAGTCAAACGATAACCAAATTCAAATCTGAGCATACCGTCGTGCTCGGGATGACATGGGGATCATTTTAGAACCCAAAGGCCCGCCACAAAGTGGCCCACGCACTACCACACGGGCCGACAGTGCATGGGTGCCCAAAGTAATTTCTGCGATAGAAAAATCTCCAAAGCGCCGGTCAAGACCTATACCTACATGATCAGAACAATGAGTGGAGCAACTTTTGTTCTTGGATCATGGCCAAAAAGTGACCGGAGATAGCCGGAATAGCGAGCCGAAACCGGCCAAAACTTTAAGTGAAAAAAGCAGTTTCAAAACACAGAAATCAATCCTAAACAACCCAACCATCAGCTAGAACACATTGAGAGGATGAAAAAGCATACCTAAATCGAAGAAATTGGTGGCCGGAATCACCCGAACTAACTCCGAGAAGTTTTGAGAAAAACCAACATCTTTTTTGTGTTTTCTGGCTGCGGAGGTGGCTGATTGTGGCGGGGGCACAGGCGGAATGGAGAGAGGAGGTGGTGGCGGTTCATTTGGTACCGGCCTTGTGGCCGATGTTGGTCGAAAACGGCGACGGTGGCCACAAAAGCCGTCGGCTGTTCTCACCGGGAGGGAGAGGGAGAGGGAGAGAGAGAGAGAGAGAGAGAGAGAGAGAGAGAGAGAGAGAGAGAGAGAAATTCTAGTTTCTAAAAACCATTTTTGAAATAATTACGGTTATGCCACTATGCTTCTTTTGATCATAACTTTTTTGTTACAACTCCAATTTGAGCCTACTACGTGTCTACAGACTCATCTCGACACGATCTACGCAATAGTGCCATTCATTTTCCCAAAATCCTTCCGGATTAAAAAGTAACCAAAATGACCTTATCCCTGGGGGCAAAATTGCATTTATTAAACTAATTTAATTAACGAATAATTAAATTTTTGGGTCGGGAAGTTGCACAAGAATTTATAGAGGTTCGGCGTTGCGCCTACGTCCTCTTTGGTGATCACCTTGAGAAATTCACTAGTAATAAGAACACCTTTGGTTACAATGAAGAATCCCCTTAGCCCTTACTAAACCCGAGCTCTCTTTTCTCTCTCACCCTGCTCAAATCTGATTTGAATGCCTTGTTTTCTCTCTTATGCTCAACTTAGAGAAAATCAAATTACTAAGATCTCAATTTATACTCATAAGACTTTAGTACAATCTTATAAAGAATAGGAAACTTAAAACACCCTCAAACAGGAAAAACATCCTAAAAACTTCAGGATTCGCGACTGCCTCTCAAGAGCTCCTTAGGTCCGCTCAAGAGCTTGTGTACGCTTGAGTCTGAAACATGATGCTCGAGCGAGCCTATTTTCCGCCTGAGTCCGAGAAATGTTGTTTGAACATGCCTTGTTGTCGCTCGAGTGGCAAAACCCAGTCATTCTGTTTCCTTCATTCCTTTCACATCCAATAGGTGAGCGAACATCAACTGGAAGGATAACAAGATGAGCGCTTGGATGCTTGTTCGTAGCCTTTCCCCTATTGTCATTCTTCTCATTCTTTTTGGAATCATGTCCACGTGTGCCCCTTGCCATGTAATTTGTTCATGTGAGGTGAACTTTTACTGCACTCTTTTTCCTTTTCGTTAACCAAACAACAAAATTTACTGCATTAATTTATCAGTGAGTTTAAGTTTCACTGTAGGATAGGGACATTAGAAGAAGATTGAGACATTATTGTCTGGCTAAATAGGGACTTTGCGTAACAAGCAGCCCCCTTCAGAAATTGAGGTATTTTTTCTTGTTTTTGTCTCTTAAGTCGCATTTTATCTTTATGCATAAGATAATTTTCACTACCCATGAAATCTGGGATTTTGGATGAAAGCTTCCTTCCCAAAAGAATTAAGATTTCATGGATGGATTGTTTTTTTATGAACCATAATAATTAAATTTTGAAATTCATATAGTTTGTCCTGTCACCAAAGAATAACAACATATTGACTCTGGAGAAGTTTTTCCAGACTCATAATAATAAAGGTTTGATAATAGAGAAGAAAATTGATTATAGGCTTCTCATATAATGTGCACGTGTGCTTAATTTCCTTCATTGTGGAAGATAATGAAATTGGCATCAACAAAGATCCTAAATTTCTAATGTTAATTGAAGGCATAGTGATTCGGAGTTTTCATACTACTATACCTTATTGTAACTAAAATAAAATAAAAAATAAAAAATAAGAATAATTATAACAAGTTGGTATCTGTAGCATTATTGTAATAATAATTAGTAGAGTCATTTTAACTGCTGGGTGACATTGGTGGGGTTTAGAAGGTTCCAGTTTGATTGTTTATCGGGTCGACATTAGTTTCTAGTTGTTCATTACTCCTTATTGTCAAAGTGATATCTCTCAATATTATGGATTCAATGGTAAGAAGCATTTATCTACACAATGGATGCTCCCCACTGTCAAAGTGATATCTCTTACTAGAAACTAAGTGATAGAGAACATTCATCTACACACCCGAAATCGATGTCGGCTGGTAATTCTCTTTAGTAGAAGGAGAACCCTGATAATTTTAGGATATATTGGACAAATGAGGACACGATCAAGATATTTAAAACTTTTTTTGACTAATAAGAACAAAGGGTGTCCTTTTGTTTTGGTTTAGAAAGCATAAAAGTCAGAATGCTCCAAAATTGAATATGGCATTGGCCCCAGGCCAGCAAGTGAGAGAGTTACATCCAAAACAGTGTATGCTAATTGTGCTTTCACACGGGTGTCTTTGACAAATTTAGATTATTTTCATAAAACGAAAGTCTATAAATACCCTAATTGTGTTCGCTAGTATCTATATCCACCACCTAAAAATCCATCTACAAGTTAACCCAAGAATATCAATCAGTCATTTCACTGCCTGAGGGAATTTAGTTCTAAAATGGCTTCTCATAATGCATTGACAATTGCTCTTCTTCTCTCCCTTAACCTTGTGTTTTTCACTACAGTGAGTTCAAATCATCACATTCCTGATTGTCATCAATGTTTACCAACCCCAAAACCTAAACACCCTCCCCATCCAACCCCAAAACAACCTTCCCCCTCAACCCCAACCCCAACTCCAACCCCAAAACAACCTCCCCCAACTCCAACCCCAACCCCAAAACAACCTCCTCCCTCAACCCCAACCCCAAGCCCCAACCCTCCTAAACCCTCTTGCCCTAAAGACACCCTTAAGCTAGGGGTATGTGCCAATTTGTTGAATGATTTGGTGCACCTTGTTGTGGGGACCCCATCAAAGACCCCTTGCTGTAGCCTCATTGCGGGTCTTGCTGATGTTGATGCTGCTGTGTGCCTTTGCACTGCCATTAAGGCCAACGTTTTGGGCATCAATCTTAATGTGCCAGTCTCCTTAAGCTTGCTTTTGAATTACTGTGGCAAGTCTGTCCCAACAGACTTCCAATGCGCCTAGTGGTGCCATGACCTTCTCACCTACTGCTGCCCTTTCGACAGCTTTGTTTCAATAAAAGACAGGCCATTAATCTTTGGCTGTAATACATTAGGCATGTTTCCTTCGAAATGTAACTGATATATGTACAATGTTCTCTCCAAGCAATGTTCATACGTTTCCCTTTGAATTGAAAACTTTGCTACTTTGCATTGGTGGTTTTTGTTATTGATTTTAGACGATTAAAGTTAAATGCGCCTGTTGAACCAAAAATATTCACAAAATTTTTTTTTGGCCAAAGTTGTATTGGTCAAATCTCAAGTGCAACAAACCTTATCTAATCTAAGTTGATAAGTGCTAAAAACAAAACAAACTTGCTGATCAAATAAAGGAGGAAATTCAAAAAATAAAAATATGAGAGTTTGACCAATAGTGGGCACTCTCATAGGAAATTGGCAGTTCCGTTTTTAAGGCTCAGCTTATCATCATGTTTTCAAATTAAAACATTCGTTGATGGGTGATCAATATATAAACAGCAAGAAAAGAAGAAAAAGGGGGGAAGGCAGCCGTGAGGTTGCAGAGAAAAAAAAAGGGAAGGCAGCTGTGAGGTCGCACAGGAAAAAAAAGGGAAGGCAGCCGTGAGGTTGCAGAGAAAAAAAGGAGAGGCAGTCGGCAGGCCGCAGGGAGATACCAAAAAAATAAAGCGTAAGGCTTGGGAGACATGGAGAATGCACAACAGTGCTGAAGGAAAAAAAGTGCACGGCAGTGATGAAGAAAAAAATAGGGCAAACCAAATGCTCCAAATCAATGAAACTAGCAATTTCAATTCAAGAAGGTGAGCCACTTCGGTTCAAAACCTTTATATTTTTGCATCTTCGACAAAGTTCCTCTCTGGAAATCTCCGTGCTTGGGTATGAAACCCACAAACCAAATTATATGGATTATCAATCCATCATGGGTGGCAACCCTTTAATCAATCAAATGGATGGCAATCCATGTGGGGTGGCAACCCTTGAATCAAATTTCTTGGATGCAAATCCATGGGTGTGAAACCTAGAAATTATTTGGATGCAAATTCCGTCATTGGGTATTAAACCCTCAAATCAAGGCATTGGGTTTTTCACCCCGGAAATAAAGCTTGGGTTTTGCACGCTGAAAACAAATTTGGGTATAGCACCCTAAAAATAAAGTATGGGTGTTTCACTCTCAATCAAGATTTTGCACCCCAAAAAAATCTTGGATACAAATAGAAAAAATTCTGCAGCTGTGGGAATGGTTTGCGTGGTCCATGACGTTGTGCCTCTGCGCCATTCTCAAATATAGCATCCCAAAATTGATTTGTTACAAACAATAATGGGAAGAGTCTGTAGCTTAAAAAGAAATAAAAAGGAAGGCCACATGTCGAATGACCTCTCTCTTGACTGGGAAGAAAACGGATCATATGGCTGATTCGCTATCAAAGAAAATTTGATATTGGGATCTCTTTGATTGTTACAAACAAGGAAAAAACAAAAAAAGGTTTGATGCAAGATGTGTTTTGCCAAATTCTTATCCCCTCCAACAAGTCCTATGCAAGAGACCACAGAAGAAAGAATTGGCAAGTTTGACAAAAGCTAACAAGCCCAAAGCTGCCAGCTGCATCAATCTAAATACACAAAGTTTGGGTCCAAACTCATGCCAACCAATCCAAAGGAAATGCAGATTTCTCTAATAAGTTCATCCTCCACGATTCAAGCTATCAAGCTTCTAAATAGGAAGGAGTAGAACTATGGAAAAATAAGATAAATCGATGAGATACAATACTTTTCTTTTGCTTCATGGAGAAGCAAAATGCCCCATGCCAATGACAAACGGAAGGGAAAATCAAGCCACAAGGTAAAGTGATTGTTCAAATTGCTTTAACACCAAATTTCACTTGAATAAGCATTTGGAAGCCCACAAACCAAAAGGCTCAAATAAAGCTTTAGCAACAAACTCACAGAATAGCTGGCTTATACTGACGTCAAGAAGTCAAAGACAATAAAATAAAAAATAGTCAGTGGCGTGATTGTTTGAGAGGGCCCATTCTTTGTAAATGTCCAGTAAGCTCACGAAAATGCTTTACAATATAAAACAAGCATTGGGATTCACACAGATAGAAGACAAGGTGAAGGTTTGAAACCAAGGCTTTTTCAAGTCCCTCACATCACTTTTGGTGCCTGCAACAAATGAAAGCATAGTGTCTAGGCACTTGTGCCCCTTTGTATTCCAAGGGACAAAGACGTGAGTTCACTATTTGCAGCACCAAGCTAAGCAAGTGCACAAGAGTGTCAGCAAAGGTTCACGAAAACTAAATCAATTGACGGTCAAGAATGCTCAATAAAATGCTTATGGCATTCGGGTCTATCTGCCTTAATTTTCAAATGCAAGATGGCTACCAAACATGCCCACAAAATCCCAACAAGAAATATGGGAATCAATCACTGTGGCAAAGAAGCTATTTAGAAAGGAGTGTCAAGCGACTCAAACATGTTGTGACACAGTGACTCCAATCCAAAAAAATGATTGGTCATGCTTCAAGCATCAAGCTCAATTTCAAAAGATATCAAAGGAGCATCAATATGGATTAACAAATCACAAAAGCCCATTAATCTCAAATCCTCCAAATCATGTATGGATACAAATGCATGTGCCAATGATCAAATTAAATTAGTGGGTTCATCAAAATTGCCCTTTAGTTTTCTTTGATATTGATAATGAAAAAATGGTACAAAACCATTCCAAATTTTCTCATGGGTCATCTACCCTTGCAAATTTCAATGAGATCACATTCAAATCTCTCAAACACAAATTCTCAACTAGTGGGCCACACTTACCCATTAATTTCTAAATTTGGAACTACGTCGGTTTGATCCCATTAAGGGTACATAGGCGGTCTAGCATCCCAATAGATGCAACCGCAACCAAATTTTAATCACTGGTTACATCAACCAAATTCCCCAAATCTCAAATCCAAACAGAATCCCTGGTTTATTCTTAACCCAATTCGCCTCAAAACACATATCAAAATCAAATCCCTGGTTTATTCAGCTAAATTCACTCAAACACTTCTTAATACAATTCAAATCAAATTTCCCTCACAATGTGTCATTTATTCATTGCAATTCTTTGAACTATGAGTGGCTTGATTCCCGCAAGACACCCTGAGATTAGACTTGGGAGCAACCGCAAAACCAAAGACACGTTTTATTTCTCTATGATGGAATCAATGGGTGTTCCCTTGAAGCAAGGGATTGTAATTAAGAGACACCGCGTCTCGAATGGGTCGAACCTAAAATAATAAAACTCCATTATTTAATTTGTAGTGGTGAAATTATATTGGGAGGTTCACATTTTTCTTAAACATAATTTTTGGCAAGCCCGGTGGGACCCATTTTCCTTTTCATCTCCATTCATAAATAGACTAATCGTATTTACTTTATGTTTGCCTCTGGATATTAAAAACCAAAACAAGGGCACCACAAGTTATGCTCTACTTCCAATAGCTCCTTTAGAGTTATGGCTAGCAAGGCAACTGCAAAGGTCATTAATTCCCTAGCCACAAGAACTCCATCTAAGAAGGCAGCCCCAAAATGCAAGAAAAAGGGTTGTTAGTGCTCCAAAGAAGAAAGTTAACTGTAAAGTTGTCCCAATCACAGATTTTGAAGCTGCTGCAACAAATGCCATTAAGGCTAACTTCTTCAACTCCATTAAGGTTCCAAGGCTAGCAAAGACTTTACGAGCACTCAGTCATGACTGGTTGATTCTTTATCAACTTGGTCTTTCCAGCTTCAACATCAATGGTTGCTAAGGCCACAAAGGACCAACCGCTGTCAACTTGAGCATCACAAAACCTATGATGGTGATTTCTGCCAAAGAACACTCGCTATCCAAGTATGCTCACCAAGTGGCTAAATCATCAAGGTTGAACAAGTCCAACAAATTCATAAATACAAATAGAGCAAAGTAAAGCTTTGCCAATCAAGTGACGAGAGGTCGAGCACCACAGGGGGCAGTTCCCAACACTTACAAGTCAAGTCAAGATATGAAGCTGATATGTCACAAGGGGTAATCCCCTCAGCTCAAAGTCAAATCAAGGCATGAAACTGGAATGCCACAAGGGGCAGCCGGCAGGCTATAGAGAAATACAAAAATAAAAAAGAAGGCTGCTGAAGAATTTTTACAGAAAGGGAGGAGATAGAGGATCAGCCGGCAGGCTGCTAAGATTCAAAAATGAGGCTCAACGCCTCTACTCCCTGCAAAGACAGAAGCAATCAAAGATACACGTTGCATTTGCAACAAAGCTCCTCTCTTGAAATCCTTCATGCTTGGGTATAAAACCCGCAAATCAAACAAATGGATGGCAACCCGCAAATGAATAATGCTCTGCCGAGCAAATCTTCATGCTCTGTTGAGCGAACCCCATGCTTGGGTATAAAACTCACAAATCAAACAAATGGATGGTAATCCATGTTGGGTGGCAACCCACAAATCTCCATGCTCTGCCGAGCAAATCTTCATGCTCTGTCGAGCGAACCTCCATGCTCTGCCGAGCTATCTCGGATGATGAATCCATTTCGGGTACAAAACCGACAAACTAAATATTGGGAGGAAAACTCATAAATTCCCATCGGATGATAAAATTCATTTTGGGTGAAAAAAAAAACATGAATTAAATATTGGGATGAAGCATATACGGGTGAAATACCCTTAAAAATCTTCTATGCCTAAGCTGCAGAAAAGATGGTGTTCCATGTGTCAAGGCGGTGAAAGACGAGGGCATGCAATTAACCAAGCCAAAAAAAAATGTTGGCTTCTGTTCAAATTGTGGAGCCATGATATGTTGTGCAATAAGGGAAAAAAAGTGTCGCAAGACCAAAGAACCATTTTGGCACTATTCTCTAATTGCAATCACAGAAAATATCTATTTGCTGGTACAGTGAAAAGAATAAATCAAGGCTAGGGTGTTTAGCCTACCGTCAAAAACAGCCAACTGATGATCTTTATCATAACCCAACATGAGCAATGATTGTGAGCATCACATGCTTTGATCTTGGAGCTCGCTTCCTGCAAACAAGAAGAGATCACACTTTCTTTTCTTGGACGGGAAAGTATCAGCCAAAAAAAAAAAAGGCAGCTCACGAATGTCAAAAGCTCTGAGACATGCTGACTCGTTGAACAAATTGGTTTTCACCAACAAAGAAGTCAGCGAACTCAATGACAATGGTGAAGCTTCATCAGCAACAAAAAGAAAAACAAAATAGATAACAAAAAAAGAAGAGAAGCAGATGCATCATGCTAAAATACGAAATTTGGTTTGAATATGTTAGGTTCTTATTATTCTTCTCCATAAGGAGGTATATATAAGAGTTTACATGAGTGCTTTATAAGGAATTAGATCCAGTAAAGGATTAGGAAAGTATCTCCTAATTATACAATGATTTGACAACTATATAAAATAGGAAAGTAAATCCCTTAATTAATCAAGGAAATAAATCTCCTTGATTAATTAGGAGACTCACTTCAACACTCCTCAAGTTGGTGCATATACGTCACAATGCCCAACTTGGTAAGTGAGTCAAGAAATTCGTAGCACCCAAGTCGATAATCCATGCAATTCAGGCAAAGTCTTTGGCCACCGGTCGTTTGCTTCGGGCGTCCGGTCGTTTGCTTCGGGCGACCGGTAGCTTTCTTCGGGCAACCGGTCGTTTTGAGTCTGCAATAAGAGAAGAATAGTAGGGATTCCTGACATCGTTGCGGAAGTAAGATGTGATATGAGAATGTGAGGGATTTTGATTTGAGGAATTTGATTTGAGGAATTTTGATGTATGAATTTGATGTAGGAATTGGATTTGAATATGAGAAAGTGGATTTGGTGGTTTTGGAAACGATATCCATGGTAGCGGAAGGATTTAAGAATAAGATAAAAAAGATGTGTTTAGGGTTTCGGGATAAGAGTATATGAGGATTTGGGTATGAAGATCTTAATCTGAAACTGGAAATATGAGGGATGTGATTTTGGATTTGTGGTTCAAGAAAAATCGATACGATACGAGGAATACGATATGAGGAATGTGATTTTGGATACGAGGAATAGATATGAGGAATGTGATTCTGGGTACGAGGAATACGATATGAGGAATGTAAAGAACACAGAAACCCTGTGAACATGGCTAAGAACATAGAAACCTTGTGAATTCAGTTAAAGGACACAGAAACCCTGTGAACACGGCTAAAGGACACAGAAACCCTGTGAACACGGCTAAGGACACAGAAACCCTGTGAACACGGCTTAAGAACATAGAAACTTCTCTTCAATCCTTTTCTCCCCCTGAAGAGAAGGGTATGTCGGAGTCAAGAAAGAGGCAAAATCTCCATGAGAATAAGAAACAGATCCTTTTTCACTCCCCCTCCCCCCCTTTTGAAGAGGAGGGGAGGAGAAATTTTAATATGAGAAGTTAGAGACAACCGAGGATCGATTGCTCTGATACCATGCTAAAATATGATATTTGGTTTGAATATGTTAGGTTCTTATTATTCTTCTCCATAAGGAGGTATATATAAGAGTTTACATGAGTGCTTTATAAGGAATTAGATCCAGTAAAGGATTAGGAAAGTATCTCCTAATTATACAATGATTTGACAACTATATAAATTAGGAAAGTAAATCCCTTAATTAACCAAAGGAAATAAATCTTTAAAATAGGAAAATAAATCCCCTAATTAATCAAGGAAATAAATCCCCTTGATTAATTAGGAGACTCACTTCAACACATCAATTGTCAGAGAATGCAAGCATACCTCCACGTCTTTTATGTCTACAAAGTGCTAACAAGAAGATGAAATTTCTCAGCTTTGAAAACCAACTCAAATGACAAAGCAGGAGGGGTGAAGGCAAATAAAAAATTGTAGAGAAAGCATTTGTGGTGATTAATCCACCACGTGAAATATCAAAAGGAAAGAAGCAACACGGTGCCTTCCTTTTGTGATACAGCATGTCTCAAAATTTCATAGGCTCGCATTCTCAAGACAAGTTCAAGAGAGCAAAACATCGAGGCTTCACGCCTGAAAGGATCTCAATCTTAAGTCTGTTTGCAATAATGTAGTTCCGATCAAATTCAAAGCTGAGTCAATCAGGGACTGCCAAATTAGCTGAAGTGGGCTTCAAGGGTTTTTTGTACAAAGTCACAAAGACCACACAACAAGTCCGAGAGCCAACATAGAGTCTAAGTTATGCCTATTAAAATATTGGGCTGTCAAGTGAAACCAAATATCTCAAGAACCGACGTCTCCAATCTCGCATCTCAAGATTTGATGGTATTAAATACGATGGGCTTATTCCATTACAAGTCTCGAGCTCAATGGAGTTGTCAATTAAAAATCTGATTGACAAACAATTGGTCCGAGTTCTTAAATTCACAAAGCATGGATTAGTGGGTTCAAATCCAAAGTGCCCATTAATTCCCAAGGCAGCAAATGAAAGCTCATAAAGTGTTGTAAAATCACATCAAAAGCTCTAGTGTCAAAAGTCTAAGTGGTACAAAACCAATTCAAAAGCCCTACTAAGAAATGTGGGAATCAATCAGTGTGGCAAAGAAGCTATTCAGAAAGAAGTGTCAAGCGACTCAGCCATGTTGTGACGATGACTCAAGTCCAAAGAAATGATTGGTCATGCTCTGAGCATCTTGCTCACTTTCAAAAGATACCAAAGGAGTATCAATATGGATTAACAGGTTTATCAATCACAAAAGCCCATTAATCTCAAATCCTCCAAATCATGCATGGATACAAATGCATGTGCCAAGGATCAAATTAAATTAGTGGGTTCATCAAAATTGCCCATTAGTTTTCTTTGATATTGACAATGAAAAAAATAGTACAAAACCATTCCAAAGTTTGTCATGGGTCATCTACCCATGCAAATTTCAATGAGATCAAATTCAAATCTCTCAAACACAAATTCTAAATTAGTGGGCCACACTTACCCATTAATTTCCAATCAGTTTAGAACTACGTCGGTTTGATCCCGTCAAGGGTACGTAGGCAGTCTGGCATCCCAATAGACACAACCACAACCAAATTTGAATCCCTAGTTTATCCTAACCAAATTCGTCAAAACACTTTTCCAAGTGTAAATGTCAATTTTAGAAAAAAATTTGTGGGTTAATCAAAATTGCTCATTACTTTTCTTGGACATTGACAATAAGAAAAATGGTGCAAAACCATCCAATTTTTTTCCCATGGGTCATCTATGAAGGGAATATTGTGGGAATGGTGTTGTGTAGAGATTTCTAAAAAACTTTACAACCAAACTTTGAGAGTATAAATCACCTAGCAAGCCATATCTAATATGAAATCAAAGTAAGAGCAAAAGCATTAAATAAACTAGGGATTCATGCAAGTCTCATTTGGTCCCAATCTTTATAAGTCTATGAAAGTGTGCACCAAAGACTCTCTAAATCCTATTTGAGAGAAAGATAAGATATTCATACCCTTGGAGCAAATCTTGAAACCAAGAATTGTGTTCAAGTAGAGGGAGTAGTCCCTTTGTTGTTGGCTCTCCCTTTGATGTTGATTCTCCACCTTATAGCTCTCCAAATAGGTACAAAGATATGCACCTCTCCAAAGCTCTTCACCAAGGATTGAATGGGATGAGAGAATGAGTAGACAACAAGTGAAGAGTGGTGCTAGCTGTCTGCCGCGCAAATCTCACGGCCTGGAGTTCCGGGCCGAGGGGATGTGCGTTGACACGCGGTTTCCTGCTTTTGGGTGCGGTGCGGTGCGGTTGTGCGCGGGCGTGCCAGCACGGTCTACCGTGCGTCGATGTGTTGATGAGTGTTGGAT
>NW_018924278.1:20496-33366 GCF_002207925.1 Prunus avium | reverse complement strand
CAAACTGTGCGCGACGAAATTTTCCTTTGCGCGACCAAAAATCATTCGTCGCGCAAAGTGGTTTTTGTAGTAGTGAATCTAGGCCGCCGCCCTAATCGTGGTTTCTGCGCAGGATCGTGAAGCATGGTGGTGTGACCCCATAAATCCTGGTGAATCTCGGCCGCCGCCCTAATCGTGGTTTCTGCGCAGCTGGCCGTGGAGACGCATTTATTGCTCTGATAGCTGGTGACCTAATCTCTCAAGCTGCAAGAATTCTTGTGAGAATGTCTACGTCTAATCACTCTGTCTTCTGTCGCCACAACCTGACTTCAGTCACTTCCCACCTTCCCTCATGCATTAAATGCTTATTTGTGGCCAGTGGGTTTGCTGCATTAAACAGGCGCTACTTCATTAAATGAAGCATGGGTCCCTGCTATCACGTGATGATCTGACTTTAATATTTCTGGCCGCGATTTTGCTTGGCCTCGGCCTCGGCCTGCACTCGAGGCCGAGATGATCATGCCTTAGCATTTTTCTTTTGTCTTCAGGAAGGCAAAGCGCCTTGTTGAAACGCTGCGTTTCAGTTTTACGAGCAAGTGCCAGGGCCGAGAAAGGGGGCTCTTTCGGCCAGCTCATGGCCGTGATTTATTAGGCACAAACACTAGCACCCTCACTTGATGTGATAGATTGAAGGGGTTAGGGAGGGAGAGCTTGATGTTTTCTCTCTTCCAATTTCACCAACTTGAAAACCCTAGGATGATAAGATTCCATAGCTACACACTTATAGGATCAAAAATTTCACAAGAGTGACAAGAATGCCCCCAAACTCTAGTGTAGCCACACCATCCCCCCTCCTCTTGTGTGTCATCTTTTGCTATCTTGGTCCAACACATTAATCCTATAATGTGTCACATAAATCCCTTTTGAATTTCCAAGTCATATGGGACCTTTAATTAAAGTTTCATAACTTTAATTGAATAATTAAATTAATCTAATCAATTTAATTACTCTAGTGACTTGGCTAATTCAATCACTCACTTGTCTAACGAGTGTTGGTCCGGGTCATCCTTAGTTGACCATGTCAAGTGTCGAGTCAACCATTTGACCTTTGACTTTTGACTTTCACCTTTGACTTTGACCAAGTCACAAAATCATTCATTCTCTTCATAATTTCCCAATTGATTCTTTTTCTGTGTGCGATCTTATAGGTTCTAATTAGCGAGACAGTAGGTATGAATGATTCCCTATTAATCAAGTGTCAATTGTATCCCTCCATACAATTCTCCCTATTGGCAAAAGCTAATTATAATTAGTCCTTATAGGGCTTCCACAAGCCATGAGTGACACCTAGCAGTATGTCATGGCTACCCAAGCTAAAAAAAATTCATTTAGAGAACCTAGTCAGTTTGTGATTACAATGCAATTCGATCATTCTCTAATTCAATACTCTGTCATATTCTCGGGATATGGTAAACTTGTGTCAAAATCCCTAATATGACATCTCTAGATTATATGATTCAATTTGATGAAATTTCAAACGTTCTTGTTTCAATTTCCATCCAATATTTGGCCAAAGATTCATGAATCATATCTTTAGAGTATTCTCTCTTCTTACTAAAAGAAAAGATTCCTTGTTGTACATTCACATGTCTCTGCGTACACGCTGAGAATCCTGAGGAACACCTTTAAGTCACATCATTTTGATACAACCGTATAGTGCTCTCAAAGAGAAACAACATGTACACAAGACAACTGTGATGTCTCAGGTCTAAGGATTAATTTGCATTATCACAACTTAGAATTCTTTGTTTGACACTTGTGAGTAAGACTTCCATACAATAATTCTAAAGTTGATCGCGTTCAGTGGACTCCATTTTCTATAGAGCACCTACACATTTGTCTCAATGTCTCTACACGAATGACTTGAGACTAGTCATCCTCCCAATTGAGCAGACATAATGTGTACTAGTCTTTGTGGGTCACCATTGTCCAATTGGTGATCCTATGACCAAGAACATTTTAGGATACGATATTTATATGTATGGAAAGGTCTCGTGCATCTAACTTCTTTAGACCACTTTCCATTTATATCTTAATCCATGGACTTGTTACTTTGTGTACGTTATGTATCTAAAGCAACGCTCTTGCCCCTTTTATTATTATATATTATTTCCTTATAATTATCCATTTTATATTGGCTTCTAGGGCATATATCTAACAATCTACCCATGCAAATTTCAATGAGATTAAATTCAAATCTCTCAAACACAAGTTCTCAATTAGTGAGCCACACTTACCCATTAATTTCCAACTTTTCTCATGGGTCATCTACCTATGAAAATCTTAAAATCTCCAAATTGTCTCAAAGACACAAATTCTAAATTATTGGGCCAGACTTGCCCATTAATTTCTCAATGTATGGAACTACGTCGGTTTGACCCCATTAAGGGTACATAGGCAGTCTAGCATCCCAATATACGCAACCGCAACCAAATTTGAATCACTAGTTACATCAACCAAGTTCCCCAAATCTCAAATCCAAACAGAATCCCTGGTTTATTCTTAACCAAATTCGCCCCAAAACACATATCAAAATCGAATTCCTGGTTTATTCGGCTAACTTCACTCAAACATTTTTTCAATCAAATTCATTCAAATTCCCCCTTTTGCAATAAGTCATTTATTCATAGCAATTCTTTAAACTACGAGTGGCTTGATTCCCACAAGGGATACGTAGGCACCCTGAAAATATAGAAAAAATAACAATAATAATATAGAGACAAAATGAAATTCATGAGCAACAAACCCGACAGATGGACGAGGAAAGCGTCGGATGCTTGCTCTCGCACCCATTCTTCTAATGGCTCAATGTCTTGGAAAACACGATTGGTATTGGCAGCAACTGGCTTTCCCTCCATCTAAATTAGCCTTATAAATTTGCAGTGGTCTCTTTCTTTTCTGTGTACGATTAGAGCTCTGTTCGAAACCCTGTGAGCGATATGATGGAAGCTCTAGGGTTGGTTGGATTTATAGCACACATATTGGCATGAAGAGATTGGAAACTGAGAGGTCCTTCTGGCCTTGTGTTTTCTTTGGATTTAGTTATTCCTTTTTCTGGTTGCTTGCTTTTCTCTGTTTAAGATGTTCAATTATGCTTTGATTGGTTACGCATCATGAATTGGTGGCTTCATGCATTGGCAAAGTGAAGGTTCCTTGTCTCTTTCATATACTCTTTGCAAATACTTTCTTGCTACAATTTGAGCATCTTCCTTGGACAGAGACTTGGATTTTGAATTTATGGCTTTCCTACCTCCTTGTGAATATTTATGGTTGGTGAAAAAATTGAATGGGGATTTCCCAAAGATGGGTTCACATTGGATGTAAAAATTCTGACCACGCTCTAGGGTTAAAGAAATTAAAAATGTAATTTCATGTTCAATTGTGTGTTAGATTATTTGGGATGGGAGAAGTTAATCTAATTTCTAGTTTTTCACGTATTGGATTATGAAATGTGATACGGAACTCACGTACCTTTTGTTATAATTTTCCTCTTGTATTTCAATAGTTTATCAATTTTAGAGTTAACGCTTGTTTTCCCTAAAAAAAAAATTATCGTGTTTCCGTGCTGTGTCACAAAACTTCACATTTACATGAATGAATGTAGAGTTATTTGAGATGATTGAGGTTAAGAGAGTTTTACAAATGTGAGTGTGACCTCTACCTTATTCAATGATAATTTGTTGACTATCAAAATGATTGAGGAGGTTTTCCATAAATAAATAAAAACTCATTTATAAAGATAGAAAGAATAAAGTCACAAAAGAAAAGAACATGTTTAGGCCGTATATTTTCTATATTTTAGTTACCTAAGCATATTATGAACATAGCACGTTATTATTAATCCTTGCAAATGATTTGCTCTTTTGGATAGTGTTATTAGCTGATTGGGCCTCTATGGATTGTTGCTTCTTTGATTTTCATGCATATATATGGCCTATATGCAAATGATTACTTCTCCGGGGGTCAATGAGCCTCTAGGAATTGTGTTACAAATTATTCGGCTTTTGAGTTTTGTTATTTCATATAAAGAAAAATTTGCTGTTAATACTTACAAAATTGTTTAACTGTAAAATTGTGAAATTATGTATGGTGAGACTTAACAATAGTCTAACTTTGATTGAAAATTTAAAGTCAATATAGGGGTCTAAATTATAAAATAAAAAACTACATGAAATGGACTTTAGAAACACACCTAAAACCCATTTACAACATAATTAAGAGGCTTTGAACTCCTATAATTTACAAAACTGCCATCAGTTTTCTTAAAACAAGTCCAACCTCAAAACCTCACAAAAAAAGAAACCTTAGGGGCAGCAGCAAAACCACACACACATGTTTTGTTTCTTTATGATAGAATCAAAGGGTATTCCCTTGAAACAGGGGATTGTAATTAAGAGACACCGCGTCTCGAATAGGTCGAACCTAAAATAATAAAACCTCATTATTTAATTAGTGTTGGTGAAATTATGTTAGGAGGTTCACATTTTTCTTCAACGGCGCCTATCATGATTATTAGTTATATTCTCATCATTTCAACAACCTGACAATGAAAAAAAAAAGTGTTTAGTATCTTGCTTGAATACATGGTCTATAAATTCATATGACAATATTTCTTTGCCCGATTGTCACTCGTGCCTGTAGCTTGAATTACTCAGTTTATTTCTTTGGGAAAACCATAAAGCATATATACCGTACGTGCAACATCATTCACTGCATACTTAATAAACAAATGAACCAAGGTGATCATAACTTCTCAACATTGTTACAATGAGGGGAAAAAAGATGTCGTTTTAACTTCAATTCTCTTATGTTAATTAGCACATAATTAATGTTTTCTAAACGAGAAATGGGAGGGTTAGTTTGAGTGGTGGGCCAATTTTCATTGGTGTAATCTATGAAAATTGCATACCATGCATTGAGATCTTTTCAGGGTTCCAAAGTGCATCGTTGTGTCATGTGCCCCGTACTTGCAACAGTATAGCTCACAGTTCGGTATGTTTTGATCTCGATACTGATCATATGATTTGGTTTGGATTCAGAGGAACCTCTTGTTTTGATCCAGAAGTTTTTTGTTTAAAGATTATTTTGTTACAAGTGTTTCAATGCATATAGTTTCTTTTTTTTTTGTAATAAAAAAGATACTGAATGTAATGTTGGAGTACTTTTAGTAATAGGGACATTAAATGAAAGTTATATTGTCTCGTCTTTGTTGTATATATTATAGATCATGATGAAGATAGTTTGTCCTGTGACTAAAGAATAACAACATATTGACTCTGGAGAAGTTTTTCCAGACTCATAATAATAAAGGTTTGATAATAGAGAAGAAACTTGATTTCCTTCATTGTGGAAGATAATGAAATTGGCATCAACAAAGATCCTAAATTTCGAATGTTAATTGAAGGCATAATGATTCAGAGTTTCCATACTACTATACCTTATTGTAACAAAAATAAAATAAAAAATAAAAAATTAGAATAATTATAACAAGTTAGTGTCTGTAACATTATTGTAATTATAATTAGGTTACTCATTTTAACTGGGTGACATTGGTGGGGTTTAGAAAGTTCCAGTTTGATTGTTTATCGGGTCGACATTAGTTTCCAGTTGTTCATTACTCCTTGTTGTCAAAGTGATATCTCTCAATATTATGGATTCAATGGTAAGAAGCATTTATCTACACAATGGATGCTCCTCATTGTCAAAATATCTCTTACTAGAAACTAAGTGATAGAGAACATTCATCTACACACCCGAAATCGATGTCGGCTGGTAATTCTCTTTAGTAGAAGGAGAACCCTGATTATTTTAGGATATATTGGACAAATGAGGACACGATCAAGATATTTAAAACTTTTTTTGACTAATAAGAACAATGGGTGTCCTTTTGTTTTGGTGCCATATATCCACCACCTAAAAATCCATCTACAAGTTAACCCAAGAATATCAATCAGTCATTTCACTGCCTGAGGGAATTTAGTTCTAAAATGGCTTCTCATAATGTATTTACAATTGCTCTTCTTCTCTCCCTTAACTTTGTATTTTTCACTTCAGTGAGTTCAAATCATCATTTACCTAATTGTCCACCACCACCAAAACCCCCACCTAATTGTCCACCACCACCAAAATCCCCAAAACACCCTCCCCCCTCAACCCCAACCCCAAAACAACCTCCCCCAACTCCAACCCCAACCCCAAAACAACCTCCTCCCTCAACCCCAACCCCAAGCCCCAACCCTCCTAAACCCTCTTGCCCTAAAGACACCCTTAAGCTAGGGGTATGTGCCAATTTGTTGAATGATTTGGTGCACCTTGTTGTGGGGACCCCATCAAAGACCCCTTGCTGTAGCCTCATTGCGGGTCTTGCTGATGTTGATGCTGCTGTGTGCCTTTGCACTGCCATTAAGGCCAACGTTTTGGGCATCAATCTTAATGTGCCAGTCTCCTTAAGCTTGCTTTTGAATTACTGTGGCAAGTCTGTCCCAACAGACTTCCAATGCGCCTAGTGGTGCCATGACCTTCTCACCTACTGCTGCCCTTTCGACAGCTTTGTTTCAATAAAAGACAGGCCATTAATCTTTGGCTGTAATACATTAGGCATGTTTCCTTCGAAATGTAACTGATATATGTACAATGTTCTCTCCAAGCAATGCTCATATATGTTTCCCTTTGAATTGAAAACTTTGCTACTTCTTATCTTTTCAGTCTTTGAGCATTGGTGGTTTTTGTTATTGATTTTAGACAATTAAAGTTAAATGCGACTATCATGATAATTAGTTATATTCTCATCATTTCAACAACCTGACAATGAAAACAAAAGTGTTAATATCTTGCTTGAATACATGGTCTCTAAATTCATATGACAATATATATTGTTTTGCCCCAATTGTCACTCGTGCCTACAGCTTGAATTACTCAGTTTATTTCTTTGGGAAAACCATAAAGCATACCGTACGTGCAACATCATTCACTGCATACTTAATAAACAAATGAACCAAGGTGATCATAACTTCTCAGCATTGTTACAATGAGGGGAAAAAAAATGTCGTTTTAACTTCAATTCTCTTATGTCAGCACATAATTAGTGTTTTCTAAACGAGAAATGGGAGGGTTAGTTTGAGTGGTGGGTCAATTTTCATTGGTGTAATCTATGAAAATTGCATGCCATGCATGGAAATCTTTTCAAGGTTCCAAAGTGCATCGTTGTCTCATGTGCCCCGTACTTGCAATAGTGTAGCTCACAGTTCGGTATGTTTTGATCTCGATACTGATCATGATTTTGGTTTGGTTTGAGGAACCTCTTGTTTTGATTCAGAAGTTTTTTGTCATATTGTTACAAGTTTGTTTCAATGCAATATAGTTTTTCTTAGTACAAAAGATACCGAATGTAATGTTGAACTACTTTAGTAAGAGGGACATTAAATAAATTATCCTGTCTCGTCTTTGTTGTATTATAGATCATGATGAAGATATACGTGAACCTATCATTGTCTCGCCAAGCAGCACCCTTCTGAAATTGAGGTCTTTTTTCTTGTTTTTGTCTGAGAAGTCGCCTTTATCTTTATGCATAAGATACGCATGAAATCTTGGATCTGTGGATGAAAGCTTCCTAGCCAAAAGAATAAGATTTCATGGATATGGATTGTTTTCTTATGAACCATAATAATTAAATTTTGATATAGAGAAATTCATTTCATTTGTCCTCACATAATAACAAAATATTGAAAATGGAGAAGTTTTTCCTGACTCAATAATAAAGGTATATTTTAATTTCCTTTCTTGTGGAAGATAATGAAATTGGCATCAACAAAGACCCTAAATTTCTAATCTTAATTTAAGGCATAGAGATTCGGAGTTTCCAAATTACAGTATCTTATTATGACCCAAAAAGAAAAAGAGAAATTGCAATACCATATAATTAGTAGAGCCACTTTATCTGATGGGTGAGAAGACAAGGTGGCAACTAGAATGGAATGTTCTAGTTTTTATTGTTGACATTTGGTGGTAGTTTACCTAGTTTTTCATTACATTACTACTCCTTTTTGTCAAAGTGAAATCTCTTGTGTCCGACTCAGTGGTAGAGAGCATTTATTTATGCACCGAAATTTTCATTAGGAACTCATTTGCAGATTATTTATCTACACAACCAAGATCGATGTTGGCTAGTACCTCTCTTTTTCCCTCGACTTCATTATATATACAAAAGGAACCCTCCAGCTAGTAGATGGAGAATCTTGATTCTTGGTTTGGCCAAATGCGGACACGATCAATTAAGAAATTTAAACCTCTCTGTAAGAACAAGGGTGTCCTTTTGTTTTGGTGCCTTATATATGAAAGCATAAAATTCAGAAAGCTCCAAAGTTGAAATCTGGCCTATTCTTCAAGTTGCACCGCAGGACAGCAAGTGACAGAGTTAGATCCAAAATAGCGTGCACTGTGTACTCACATGGGTGCCTTTGACAAATTTAGATTCCAAAAGAAAAAGGACTATAAATACCCTAATTCTGTTCATTATATCCACCACCTAAAAATCCATCTACAAGGTAACACAAGTATATCAATCAGTCACTTGACTGCCTAAGGGAATTTAGTTGTAAAATGGCTTCTTCTAAGGCAATTGCAACCATTGCTCTTCTTCTCTCCCTTAACCTTGTGTTTTTCACTACAGTGAGTTCAAATCATCATGTTCCTCATTGTCCACCACCACCAAAAACCCCAAAACACCCTCCTCCCTCAACCCCAATCCCTCCAGCTAAAGCCTCTTGCCCTAAGGACACCCTTAAGCTAGGGGTATGTGGTGATTTGTTGAATGATTTGGTGCACCTTGTTGTGGGGACCCCACCAAAGACCCCTTGTTGTAGCCTCATTGGGGGTCTCGCTGATGTTGAAGCTGCTGTATGCCTTTGCACTGCCATTAAAGCCAACGTTTTGGGCATCAATCTTAATGTGCCAGTCTCCTTAAGCTTGCTTTTGAATTACTGTGGTAAGTCTGTCCCAACAGGCTTCCAATGCTCCTAGGGCTGCCATGACCTTCTCATCTGCTACTGCCCTTTCCACATCTTTGTGTGAATAAAAAAAGGCCATTAATATCTGGCTGAAATACATCATGCATGTTTTCTTCCAAATGTAATTGATATGTAGAGTGTTCCCTACATTCTTGTGTTTCCCTTTGAATTGAAAACTGTGTTACCCTTTGTCCATTCAGTCTATGAGCATTGGTGGTTTTTATTATTGATTTTGGACAATTAAAATTAAATGAACCTACATTTCATGATTATTCAGTTTTATATATCTCATTTCTACAAATCAACAAAAAATGCTAATATCTTACTTGAATGTGTGGTCTAAATTCACATTTGACAACATCATACTCTTCGGCAAAATATGCCTGGCAATAAAGCATTGCTGATTGTCACTCATTCCTATAGATTAGTAGATTCATCCTTAAATATGTGTGGTTTTGATTCAACATAGCAGGATGATATGATTAAATAGCTAGAATTGCTAACTTTATTTCTTTGGAAAACCAGCATGAACCGTACGTACAACATCATTCATTTCCAATAGAGTTCTTCCTTTGTCCACACAGCATAATTAAAATAATCTGGTTTATTCCAACATGGCAGAAATGGAAAATATCAATAAGTACATCAAGAAGTGATTCAGAGCTAGCTAGGTAGACAGTTTCTAATTAAGCACAGACAAAACCTTGTGGCACCTTTCCTCCACATGCATTAACAAGCAAACTAAGAGCAACAGGCACTTCGAGCTTGACAATTCCCAAGACATTGGCCTTAATAGCAGTGCAGAGACACAATGCAGCTTCAAGATCTGCAAGACCCTTGATTAGGGTACAGCATTCCTTGCTGGGTTTAGTCCCAATAACCTCGGTCACCAACCCTAACCAACTGCCACAAACACCAAACTTAAGGGTATCTCTAGGGCATTTGTCTTGCTTCTTTGGGACAGAGGGAGGCGAGGAAGGACTTGTAGGAGGGCATGGAACCTTGTTAGAGGAAACAAGAGACAAACATATGATGTTAAAGAGAATGAAAAGAGCAACTGCCTTGGAACTCCTAAAGCCCATTTTCACTCTACAAATCAGAATTGGCAGATAGCAACCACTAGACAGTAGATAAATATTTATAGAAATATGGAATAATAATCAAATTGTGAGGGTGGTGTCTGAAATTGGGATATGGTCCATGGATGGTGCAGGAGTTAGATTTTTGTTATCAATTGGGTGGTTGACAGCAAGCAAAATCTGATCACATTTTGGCCTATCAGATTTAGTACTCCTGTCTGCTCTACCTGCGTGGCAAAAACATTCAAGAGAAATATTCAAGCGCCTGTGGTGTAATAATTGGTTCTTATAATATTATAATGCTTTTGAAGGTATTAATTATCGTACTCTTTCGCTCTTAACATAATCTAAAGTGTAATGACAAGTTGGCCTTAAATTGAATTATGAAACTGATTATACAACCATATTTTGCCCAACATCTTTTATATTGAACTAGGAAAATGCTAAAGAAATCATAATATATAGTTTTTGTTATACAAATGATATTCTACTTTAATCTAATCTAAATTACGGGTAGGGAAATTCGAACTCGGGTGCAGAATGGGGAGCACATCAACTCTAGTAAACTTGACTAATCCCATGTCTGCTCATAATATATATAATTTGATCACATGATGTAGCAATTAATTAACGTGTCACATTACAAAATATGACCCCCTCTATTATTACTTATTTAAAATATGTCCTAGTTACATTAATTATGAAAATATAATAATTTTAGGGGCACCAAGTCTTATCCTAATTGCCTCTTAAGAAATGCTCAATTCCTTGGTGTGCAAAGACGTACATTAATCCAGAATATCCAACACTTTGCTCGCTCCTTTGAGAGTTTCATTATCAGCCATGTTTATAGAGAAGCTAACATCCTATAAACTGATGGTAGCATTTCATTTGTTTATTTATATAATCACATACAATAATTTCTAAATTTTTAAGGTAACCGTCTGTTTAAAAAATGGTTGGTGTTGCGTCAGAGTACTATCTTATCGTTTGACTCGTAATAAACTAAGCTTAGCAATTGGTAGTGGTCTTTCCGTTATGAACAAGTCCATAGAAATCCCAGAAGTAGGACGAAAACATGAGATATAGAGACAACATTTGGTGGGGCCAGGTGACGACATGGCTAATCAATCTTTTAGTATTCTTAAGGATAATTACTAAATCCCCCAGCTAAAAAGCTTTAAGCAGCACACATTTCAAGCCCCACTGGTTTGGTTTTCCATCAAATAAACATGCAATAGCAAACAACCACTTGCAATAGACTTTCCCTTGAGAATTGAGAACACACACTGAATGAATTCTCCAACTAACCAACTCCCCAACAGTGAACCTCCTGTGATTCATATAAATCCCATTGAACTCTTCCATTTTCCTCACACTTTCAATCTCAAAAACTTCACTCTGTAATACCAACCATCATCTAGCTTTCTTTCAGATCAAAATAAATTTGAGCGAAATGAGCCAAGCGGGTACGCAAAGGCCTGTTCTAACGTTTGTGTTTGGGGCCATGTTTGGAGCTTTCATCACTAGACCTAGCTCCAAATGTTGCCATTGTAATCACGACCATGAAGGTCGCAAGCATTCGCCTAGGCCTCCAAGCCATTGACAACAAGAAGATTGGTTCAAACCAAGGAGTCGAAGTTACAACAATACCCTCAACAACTCCAGGCAAGGAAAACTAGCTTTGCTCTTGGGGTGGGCATCTCATCCGAATTATTCGCGTACCGACGGTTTGGTTTGGTTTGGTTAAATAATTATTTTTTAATTTTAATTATTCCAATCCTATCTGTACCAAAATGTTTGGTTTGGTTAACGGAAACAATATTCCTAACCCGACGGAAACCCGTACCAATCCGATATGTATACTTATTTTATTATTTAAATACAAAACAAGAAACCAAAGGTAAATACAATCAGCATGTTGTATCATTCCTGTATCACTGCTTTATCACCATTGTATCACTTCTTTATCACCCGAATACTGTAGCACTTTTTGGTCAGAGAGGAATTTATGAACTTCCTATGTTTTCCAGTTTCGACATTTGTCCCAGTTTTTACCTATAACTTTCCAACTGTTGATTCAAATTTTATGTTCTTTATATGGTTGGATTCCGCATGGAAAACTAAAGAACCCACCATGGAACAAATGACAAAATCATTTACATAAATGTAGAGAATTTTGTAAAAAGAGCACTCAAAGGTTCAAACAACAAACACAAGTGGCTCCTAGTACATCTTGAGTACATATTGAATGATATAGTGACTAAGTTATTTGATTTTATACTTGGATGAATTAGACTGTTGGATTTTTATATTTTACAAGGATAATTTGGTGTATTTGTTCAAGAATTTATGTTATGTGAAAGTATTATAAATTGTATTTTTATTACGGTACTACCGGCGTACCGAACCAATCTGAATCAAATATTAGGTTAACCGATCCAAAGTCTACCAAAGTCTTTGGTTTGGTTAACGAAAGAGCCATCTACCGTTCCGAACCGATTCGTGCCCATGCCTACTTAGCTCCATGATCCAAAACCACCCCAACTTTTGCTTATATTATTATAGGGAAAATAGCGGTTTTGCCCCCTGAACTATACCATAATTGTCAATTTCCACCCTTGATTATTTTTTCGGTAAATTAAGGATACGAATTTGTTAAAAATATCCAATTAGGTCCCTACCATCAGACTTTGACTGATTTCATCCATTTCTCCGTTACTCTTCCCACATTATGCGCACGCAAG
>NW_018924278.1:9339-19576 GCF_002207925.1 Prunus avium | reverse complement strand
AAAAAACCAAAAACAATGAGACAAGCTTGTTGCAATTGGCCAAATAATTATATATAAAAAATTAGAAAAAGTAATCAGCAACTATCAAAATGGGCGAGTATGACCCTGTTGAGTCGCAAGGCAAGTGAGCCAAAAAATTGTAAGGCTGCAGCTTTTTCCAAATGTGGTCCCCACCAAGTTTCAAGGGCTGCAACCCGATTCCAAAGGTGATGCAGCCCATTTTATCGATGCAGCCCATTTTAGAGCCCTCATTGGGTATGGCCTTAGAATGAGAAAGGCAGTGTCCCAAGTTGGGTAAAGCATCTGCTGTAAAATTAGCCTATCTGTAGATATGATGGAATTAGACCTTGTCAAAGAAAGAACTCAAATGCATAACGTCTTGGATGAGCAGCCGTATGCGCCAAGGGACACGGTTTTCGTGAAGAACGCAGTCAATGAGTGCTGGCCCACTATGGCCCTTATCGGGTTTCCGTTATACAATTGTTTGGAGTTGTTGACCCTTGAAGAAGGGGCTAGAAGGGTCAAGCCAATAGCCAAATCCCATATGAGAACCATGACCCAACCAAAGCCTTGCCCAGCACTCAAAGTTTCCACTCCATGCTCCATATAAAACCCATCAAACTCTTCCGTTTTCCTCACACTTCCAATCTCAAAACTTTCTCACTATATTATTCCATCACCATCTAGCTTTGAGACCAACATAAATCCGAGAAAAAAGATGAGCCAAATGGGTGTTCTAAAACCTGGTGTAACGTTTGTGTTGGGGGCCATGGCTGGAGCTTTTATTACTAGACGTTGTCATCATCATCATCATCATGATCACGAAGGTCGCAAGCCTTGGTCTTGTCCTCGACAAGCCCATGACAAGAAAATTGAGTCAACTTCAAGCCCAGGTATAGTGGAAACTGCAACCACAGCAACTCCCAACCTGGCAAACTAGTCCTAAAAACCGTCACTGCTTTTGCTTCATCTATGATTTTTATTATTATGTATGTGTGTTTTATGTTTGTTGTTGTATTAATTACAGTAGGGAAAGATGTATCTCTGAAAATAAGAAGATTATGTATAGTATCATGTTAAGGAAGATTAGCCACAATTTCTAATAATCTCTTATAAATCCGCAGTTTAGCCGATCTAGTGACATTTATTCTTCATTTTGTTCAACTACGATCTAAGTTCATAGCATCTGCAACTACGATCTAGTCCAGTAAATCCCAACATGGCATTCAAAATGGATATTTTTCTTTAATTTTCTCACCAACCAAACGGAAAATCATCTGACATACAAACAAAGGAAATTGAAATTTAAAGAAAGACGAAAGCAACAGACTTACATGGGAATTTGAGCTCTGTGGGCTGAATGCTAAGAAGATCTCCAGTACTCATGACCACGAATCAAATTAATTCTTTTTTTCTATCTCCTAAATCTTTTCAAACAAAAAATTGAAATAAAAATTTAGGGTTTGAGAGAAAATATATGATCCGAGTGAGAAGGAGAAAAGAGAGACGGGAAGAAGAAATAGCAGAAGAAACAGTAGGATCAGTGGCTGACTGAGAACTGTAGATATGGGTGTCCATCCATGGATTGGGCGCTGAGATAGTTGCCATTGTAGCCTTTGAAGGCCATGTGCTTGGGCAAAATCACCAACGCTTCCCAGTCGATGACTGTGTAGACATCAAAGTTTTGGCTGTCTGGCGTTGCTTTCCTTGCAAAGAGGCATGCCTGGAAGTTGTTTGCAGAGAATAGATCTAAACGTTGACAGAGTTGCACGAGGCGCATTCAGATTAGGGCGATGCTGCCGCTGCTGTTGTTGTCTGGTTGGAGTTGAACAAGCGCAGGCTCGACGAGCGTACATGACCAAAGGGATTGATCATCCTGTGGGTCTCGCGATAACAGAGAAAATTGAAGCCACAAAAAAAAGTCAAGCCAGGTGGCAGTTTTGAAAGGTCGAAAGGTCGAGTGATAATATTCTTGAAATCAAACAAACTGAAGCGTGCTTCACGTCTTCAAATAAAACAAAATTAAGCCTAGTATATTCTTGTCTGTTGTAATTTCTACTACTTGTACTAATGCCATTCCTGATGATCTTTTGCGGCAGTTTTGAAAAGAATAAGTAATAATATTCTTCAAATAAAACAAACTAAAGCGTTCTTCACGTCTTCAAATAAAACAAAGTTAAGCCTTGTATTTTCTTCTTTGTTGTTTCGGTGCTTAATGTGAATAGGTATATATGTGTTTTTTCATATTTTCGACAATGTGTAATAGTATTTTATGTACTTTTTTTTATAGGTAACATAGAATTTTATTTGTGTATTTTTGTCTATGACTTATCGGTAGTCTTTTAATTTATGTTCCTAACTTATAGGTAACACGATTTATCACTAAGTTTTTGTTGTTGCTAATAATAACACTATTTACCTGTATGTCAGGTATATAATTTCAAGTGGGTGCTTGTCTGATCGATTGGTCGTATAATATGTGGGTCTTTACTTTTCATTGATTAAATTATATTTTATCCATATATTAGGTAAATATTATCAAGAAAAGAATTCAAAATATTAATTCTAAAATTCAATTACAAGGAAATAATGCATAAAATTTAGATTTTCAATGTGTTTTACTTATTTACCTCAAAAGGTGAAAACGACACAACAAAAAAAGTAATAAATGTCAAATGACCTACATCTAAAACCAAAAACTCATGGACTAAATCCAATAACAGCTAATCGTTTTGGACCTAGACCTAAAAAACCCTAGTGTAGAAAAGGCTGACATCATTGGATATTTTCATCACCTTTGATTATTCATAACATAAAATTCTAGACTTCGCTTCTTTTATAGTAGAGGAATCTAACCTATGTTTCTGGTTTATCAGGCAACCGGAATTCATGAGGAGTTTTTCCTTCCAGCATAAGTGATTTATAGAGCAGGGGCAAGCAGTTGATCAACTATACATAGTATGCCATGGTGAGCTGGTATGAATTATAATTTTACTTGTTTAGTCCCATTATGCCTATACCGTACGTTATTCTGCGTTTAATGCATTTGCAGTACTGTGTTACATGTTCTCAAACATAATATAGTCACTCTGTCCAAAATTGTCCTTAAATTGTATCAGTTTCTCAAGCATTGATCTTTGTGTCCTCATATGAATAATAATATGGTATCATGCATTCATTTGCAGGGGAAATCAAGACAACGAAGCCTCAAACCCTTCTGGTTTGGGCTGGCTGCTACCTTTAATATCTAAATACAAATTAGAACGAAATCATAAAATCCAATAGCTTGCCTCCAAATCGGCAATAACAAAAATAAACATATAAAATCAAGAAGAATTGGATCTACAATTGCACATACAGAAACACCAAAATCTAGGGTGTATTGATTAATTTCCAAAACTCCAAAATCTATCATAACCACATACATAAACAGCTAGAGCACGAAAAGTAGATGAAGTTTCATACCTCGATTGACGGAAACAACCGCCGAAGTCGCCGGAAATGACGTCGAAAAACTCGAAATCCACAGACCTTTCCGAGCTCGCAGCGGCGTCGTGAGTGGCTGATGTGGCTGGGCTTTAGCCCAGACTTGATCGTCGGCCCTGGCCGGTCCTTTTCTGACCAGTCTCACGGCTGGCTGTGGCCGGAGCACCAAGATCGCTGGAGAGAGACGGGAGCGAACGCAGAGAGACAAGAGCGAACAGAGAGAGATGAGAGAGAGAGCGCCCAAATTTTTTCAAATAAACTAATTTAATACTAAATGGGTAATAAAGGTATTTCATTTATCTAATTAAATTAAAAAAGGTAACAGCTGTCAGTTTTGGGTTTTTTTTGGGTGTGTTTATATATATTGAATGGTATAGGGTATATTTATAGTTTTATGTCTAGGAATGGGTATTTCACTAAATTTCTATTTTGATAATTCTGTTTAGACTAAAAGCTAAGGACTGTCTATTAAAAAATAATTCCAAACATGCATGTGTTTAACTTTTCTAATTAGTCTACTTCCTGATTGCAGATGGGGAAGAACTCCACTTGATGAAGCCATCATAGGTGGAAATAAGAGCTTGAAGTTGCTAGACTTCGCAGATGTCAGAGTTCTCTGATCAATATCATCAAGAAACTAGCTAGCTAAGCATTTCTCTTATCAAAATGATAAATTATCGATCGATCGACAATACATTTATCCTTTCAATTAAATGATAAATATTTATAGGAGTTGGAACAAAAGTTCTAAGATGTTGATATATGTGTTGAGAATTTTTTAGAGTCTTTAATTCCCCTTTTGATTTTCTAACGTGAGTACGTTGGAATGCATTGATTGAACTATTATTGTTTATCTGGCTTGACAATTCTCAATGTCAATTATTCTCACTGGTCTTGAAATAATTAAGGACCCGAGTAATTCTTGGATCATGAAAGTAATTCATGAAGTCATCAAGTAATCTAGATCGGAATAGTAAAACGAAAAAGCACAACTTTTATTCCCACATGTAGTCTTAGCTATAGGTTACATAAATTAATGCATGAGCAGCAGCTGCATGCAATACTATTGAAACTCAAATCACAACAGAAAGGAAACTTAAGAAAATGCCACTTTAGCAGGGAACGCAATTGCATTTAGCGTATGCAACAAGCCTTTTAAACCCATAGGTGACCCTAATGGGACGAGTGAAGTCTCGTGAGGGTTTCCAGCGACGCTACCCACAAACATCAAATTAACTTAACAGAATGATCATTCTGTAGGTTCTTTAGGGACTGAGTCTTCGGGTAGATCTTCGACATAGAAGACAGTGTTGTCTTTGGGTTGAAATTCTCGGCCTGCAAAAAGGTCTGGATCCGATCCGTTTGCAGAGAATGGCTCTATAAAGTGATCGAGTTGCACGTGGCGTAATCGGAATTGCCCGATGGTGGTGGGGTTGCAGCAGTTTTGTGTGTCATGGAATTCCTGAGGCTCAAAGAGTGTACATGACCACTGATGTCGATCTTGCTCTTTCTTTTCAGCCCTGGCCACAATCCACGAACTGTTTTGTCCTGCCCTCCTCAAGTATTTGTTGTTGAAGGAGGATTTTATATGCACTAGTTTGGGGTCCTGTTCGTCCTCCTCCACTTGGAACTTTGCGTGTTTGCTCGCAACATCATCTCCAGAGAATTGGAGAACAACCTCTTGGAGAACCTCCTGCCGGTTGTTGATTACGTATATGTTGTGCAAGTATTTATTGTTCATCTTTGATTGAAACGCACAAGACCCTGGTCGTAATGCTGCCATTTCTGATTATCTCTCGCTCGAGCTTCAATATGATTGATTTTTTTTTTAAATGTATACAAATGTAAACTCACTTCTCTCTTTCTTTCTCTCTCGTTTCTTATTGCTTTTCCTAGCTCCAACCTGCTATGCTATTTATAATCAAGCAAACCCAAACCATGCATGCAGCTTTCGCTTCTTTTTCTTACTGTACTGGCTCGCGATAACAGAGAAAATTGAAGCCACAAAAAAAAGACAAGCCAGGTGGCAGTTTTGAAAGGTCGAGTGATAATATTCTTGAAATAAAACAAACTAAAACGTGCCTCACATCTTCAAATAAAATAAAGTTAAGCCTAGTATATTCCTGTCTGTTGTAATGGGAACTTGATTAGGTAATTTCTACTACTTGTACTTATGTCATTAATTAGGATGGAACAATATGATTGTAATGCCATTTCTGATGATCTTTTGCGGCAATTTTGAAAGGAACAAGTAATAATATTCTTCAAATAAAACAAACTAAAGCATGCTGCACGCTTCACATAAAACAAAGTTAAGCCTTGTGAATAGGTATATATGTGTTTTTTCATATTTTCGACAATGTGTAATAGTATTTTATGTACTTTTTTTTTATAGGTAACATAGAATTTTATTTGTGTATTTTTGTATATGACTTATCAATAGTCTTCTAATTTATGTTCCTAACTTATAGGTAACACGATTTATCACTAAGTTTTTTTCGTTGCTAATAATAACACTATTTACCTATATGTAAGGTACATAATTGAAGTGGGTGCTTGTCTGATCGATTGGTATAATATGTGGGTCTTTACTTTTCATTGACTAAATTGTATTTTATCCATATATTAGGTATATATTATCAAGGAAAGAATCAAAATTTAAATTCTGAAATTCAATTACAAGGAAATAATGCATAAAATTTAGATTTTCAATATGTTTTACTTATTTACCTCAAAAGGTAAAAACAACACAACAAAAAAAGTAATATAAATGTCAAAGGACCTAGATCTAAAACCAAAAACTCATGGACTAAATCCAATGACAGCTAATCGTTTTAGACCTAGACCTAAGAAACCCTTAACAAATGCTGACATCGTTGGATATTTTCATCACCCTTGATTATTCATAACATAAAATTCTAGACTTCGCTTTTTTTATAATAGAGGAATCTAACCTGTGTTTCTGGTTTATCAGGCAACCAGAATTCGTGAGGAGTTTTTCATTCCCGCATAAGTAATTTATAGAGCAGGGGCAAGCATGAGTTTTTCCTTTGATCAAATGATAAATGTTTATAGGAGTTGGAACAAAAGTTCTGTAGTATTGGTATATGTTGAGAATTTTGTTATAAATCTTTGGTTTTTTTATCACAAATGATCCTTGACGTTTACGAAATTATCACGAATTGTCCTTGAAGTTTTTTTGTGACACTAATAGTCCTTAACGTTTGGACTTTTTATCACAAATAGTCCCTGCCATCAAAAATTCTGATAAGTGTCTGATATGGAAGATAAGTGGAGCCACATGTCCAATTACATCGTGACATGTGGATTAAATAAATAAAGAAATATTTTTTTATAATAAAAATCCATGTTTTTGTGCAACTTCCCATCCCCTCCCTATACTCAGTCTCTCTCTCCCAATGTCCTCTCTCTCCTCCCTCTAGCCTCTCTCTCTTTCCCTCTGCTCTCGCCCTCTGTTCTCCCTCTGCTCTCCCTCTCCCTTAAACATATAGTCCGAAAGTTAAATAGCTTTCTCTTTTTTTTATGGAAAAATTATATCAAAAGTTTGTTTGATCCAAATGATTAAGCCATTCAGTGCAAAAGAATTGAAACAGAGGCAACAAATGATTATTTAGGTTTTATTAGGTTTGTAGAGGCAACAAAGAATCTTCAGTCGGGTTGTAGAGGCAACCAAAAAACAGAGGGAGAGGGAAAGGGAAAGCACAGGGAGAGGAGAGGAGAGGAGAGGAGAGGAGAGAGAGAGAGAGAGAGAGAGAGAGGCTAAATGGTTTTTTAATGGATTTTCATCCAAAAAAAATATTTCTTTATTTATTTAATCCACATGTCACGATGTGATTGGACATGTGGGCTCCACTTATCTTCCACATCAGACACTTAACATAATTTTTGATGACATGAACTATTTGTGATAAAAATTCCAAACGTTAAGGACTATTAGTGTCACAAAAAAACCTCAAGGACCATTCTTGATTATTTCGTAAACGTCAAGGACCATTTGTGATAAAAAGCCTAAATCTTTAATTCCCCTTTCGATTTTCTAATCTGCGTACCTTGTAAAATAATAAGTCCAAGAATTTTTTATTTATTTATCGTCAAACAGTATGATTAGAACTTTCTAATCGCATATAAAACACTAACATGTATGTTAAGGCTAATTTTATTGCTGATCTTTTGCTGATCTTTTGAAAGGAACAAGTAATAATATTCTTCAAATAAAACAAACTAAAGCGTGCTTCACGTCTTCACATAAAACAAGGTTAAGCCTTGTCAATAGGTATATATGTGTTTTTCATATTTTTGACAATGTGTAATAGTATTTTATATATTTTTTTTATAGGTAACATAGAATTTTATTTGTGTATTTTTTTATATGACTTATCAATAGTCTTCTAATTTATGTTCCTAACTTATAGGTAACACGATTTATCATTAAGTTTTTTTCCTTGCTAATATTAACACTATTTACCTATATATATATAAGGTACATAATTTGAAGTGGTTTCACTAGAAAAGAGAAAAGAGAAAGAAAAAAATTGCAGTGCATAGATTCTTATTTTTTTTGTTTGCAAGTTAATAAAGAAAATGCAGACCACACAAAACTTGAAGACACTTTCCATCTGGCGAATGTGATAATCTATAATTTTCCTTCTCGTGAAAACCGACTGCCTCGTGTCACTCTTTGGTGATAGCAGCATTGCATTTGCCTTCTATTTTGTCAAAAAGACTGGATCTTTCACAACACATATAAAACAAAACCATAATAAATAAATAATATATAAAAAAATCTGTGTTTCTTCCCTCTCACGTTCGTTGATAGAAGAGAAAAAATCTGTTTTACTAGACAGTGAGAGGCATTCGTTTGTTTCCTCAGCTCTTTTGGTTCTTCGAATCAAACAAACAACACTCTCAGATTTTTATGTTGTTTTTGCTTGGCAAGTGCCATTTTTCTCCTTCATCTGCTCCCTCCATTGCTTTGAGCAAACGTGGAAGAAAACAAACAGCTTTCGGTTTCTGTGAAGGTGGACATCGCTACCAGCTACTTTCATGCCTCAAATTAATTTTGTTTTAAAATTTTTATTTATTTATTTTCGTTAAGGTTGAATTGAATGTCGACTTTTTCATCTGGGTTCTCTTAAATTTCTCGGGAAACTGTGGAATTATGAATCAATCCGCCGAGTCCTAGGCAATTTGCTTTCTGGGTTTCGTAAATTTCACTGCTTTTTTAAGGTTTATTTATTAATGGCATTTGGTTCATGCATCTTTATCACTCACCTCAAGTCTCTTTCTCCCACTCTTTTGGCTGCTGAAGAAATGATAAATGTTTATAGGAGTTGGAACAAAAGTTCTGAGATGTTGATATATGTTGAGAATTTTGTTATAATCTTTAATTCCGCTTTTAATTTTTTAATCTGCGTACCTTGGAATGCATGCTATTATTATTGTTTATCTGGCTTGGCAATTGTCAACGTCAATTATTCTTACTGGTCTTGTAATAATCAAGGACCCGAGTAATTAATTAATTAAGACTCTTGAATCATGGAAGTAATGCATGAATGCATCAAGTAATCTAGATCGGAATAGTAAAACGAAAAAAGCTCAACTTTTATTCCCAAAGATAGTCTTAGCTATAGGTTACATAAATTAATGCATGAATGCATGAGCACATGAGTAGCAGCTGCATGCAATATTATTGAACCCAAATCACAACGAAAGGAAAACTTAAGACAATGCCACTTTCACAAGGAACGCGATTGTATTTAGCATATGCAACAAGCCTTTTAAATCCATAGGTAATCCTGATGGGATGAGTGAAGTCTCGTGAGGGTTTCCAGCGACGCTACCCACAAACATCAAATTAATTTCACAAGATGATCATCCCGCAAGCGGTTCTTTTTCTCTCTTGTGCTTGAAGTTGTACGAACCGCTGTCACCATCGTAAACGCCACCTTCCTTGCGGTAGGTAATAGTTTCCGGGGGTTGCCTAATAAGAGTGTCCCGCTGAGAGTAGGAGAAGGGAATGTCGCATGATGCAGTTGTAGCTAGAAGGGGCACCTTCACATTACTCATTGGCGACACAACAACCGGGAACCGAAGCTTAGGTGGTGTCCCATCCTCCGTCTGAATAAAAGGTCAGTACAAATTCCATGTCCACTCCCCTCCCTTGTAGGTGGTATATGCATTCTTTTTCATTATGATCAGATCGATATGTCTTCAACTTTAATTTGCAAGCATCTTACTTACTCACACACACACACATATATATATATATGCAAACAAAAAATACCACCCATAGACGCAGCAGATAATTGGATGGGGAAGATTTAATTGTGATTAATTGGATGTTCTAAAACATTTGGATACCTTAAACAGGAGTGAACCGAATTCAACCAAGTGAAGCTTTTCTTATCTAAAAAGTACCATTGCCTGGATTCTTTTTGTCACCACAAATTAAAGTTACTGTTTTTGAATTCATTCCGATACTACATACAGCATTGGCATTAACTACATGTTGGCCCTCCCTCCTTTCACTTTCTTCTCTTTCTTGACACATATAGACATAGCTAGCTAATAAAGTATATGTGTTGGAGAGGACATTATTTTATTGGTTTCATTTGAAAAATTGAGAGAGAGAGAGAGAGAGAGAGAGAGAGAGAGAGAGAGAGAGGAAGGTAAAAAATGCATGGAGCTGAAAGTAGAAGATCAACATCATCAGCAGGAGGAGGAGGAGGAG
>NW_018924275.1:0-57664 GCF_002207925.1 Prunus avium | reverse complement strand
CTTCTATATGTTGGTATTGGACTTTTTCACTTATGGAGACAAATACGGCATTTGCTCTACCAACTCAATGTAGGGTTTTATGCTTATAGTTAACCTCTGTTTAGATGAAAGAATTGAAAATTGGAGAAGATTCTTAGATGATGGAATGTAACATTTAATTTAATCTACTTAAGATGTATGATTTTATCTTATGAAATAGGTTGATATAGAATTAAAGCAAATTCAACTAAACTCTAACCTAAATTGTAAAGTAGATGTTGAACTTGGAATTATGTTCAAAGTGAGTAGCCCTAACAGTAATGACCACGTAAGAGTAGTTAAATGGAAAAAACCAAAAAAAGCATAAATTAAATGGAATTATAATATAACATTTTATTCTTCATCAAATATTTTTAAACATGTCATTATGATCTCACATTGTATATAAAAGAAAAAAAAATAAAAATTAAAAGTGCCCTCGTTCTTCCCGCATCGTAGTCACGAGCTCTTCCATCCCCATTCGTATTAATAGCGATCCTGCCTTTTTGTCGCTGACCAACCCAACTGTGCCACGACCCATCTCCACCGTCCAGATCAATTACAATTTACAACAAACACATGATTTCTTGCAGAAAAATAAAATTAAAAAGAAGCTAGCAATTAAAATTAAGGTTGGGGTAAAAACTAATATTAATAAATAAAAAAAATTAAGAAGCTAGCAATTAAAATGGCAGGCCTGAGAAAAAAGATGTCGACGATGGTGATGTGGAAAATAAATCTTTTATGCTGTGTTGATTGGGGTTCCTCCCCGTGCACAGTTCACCCAAAAAAAAAATGTAATATTTTAATAATAGAGCTTGTCAGCGACTTCCCAAGATAGAAAGATAGATTGTCTTCCCAATCATACACTTCACTTCCCATTTCCACTTTAGCAAAATAATATATTTATAAAAAAAAAATCACCATCACAATCGAAAAGCCGAAATTAAAAAACACACTCCCTTGTCATTTCTTGCTCATTACAAATTTTCTACTCTGAAAAATCTGCAACGAAAAAAAAAAACCAATTGTGTTTTGAAATCAGTCTTAAACAGCAAGCAAAGCAGATTTGAAGAATCCATAGATATATAGTTTGCTTCAAGACGATAGAGATTAGGAAGGAAGAAAAATTAGCATGGCGAGCCCGAAATCCAGATGCGGGGAGGGCGTGCCCTGCGATTTCTGCACTGATCAGCCGGCGGTTCTCTACTGTAAGGCCGACTCCGCCAAGCTCTGCTTATTCTGCGATCAGCACGTGCACTCCGCGAACTTGCTCTCCCGGAAGCACGTGCGCTCTCAGATCTGTGATAATTGCGCGTCCGAGCCCGTCTCCGTCCGCTGCTCCACCGACAACCTCGTTCTCTGTCAGGAGTGCGATTGGGACGCCCACGGTAGCTGCTCTGTCTCCGCCGCACACGATCGCATCCCTCTCCAGGGCTTCTCCGGCTGCCCCTCCGCGCTCCAGCTCGCCTCCCTGCTGGGCCTCGATCTCCACGACAAGAACCTTCCAGGTCGACCTGACCCGCAGCTCCAGAACTGGGATATGGGTATGCCCTCCCTGGATTCTTCTTGGAGTGGGATGGGCCTGCAGGACTTGATGGTGCCCAACCATAACCAGAACGTCGTCGTTTACCCGAAGGATGAGCTGATGGTGAAGAGAGAGAGTGGCGGGGGCATTAGCTGGAAGCAGAAGCAGGGGATACAGAAGCAGCTGGTGGAGTTGCTTAAGAGGGACTTGGACGGTGGCGGTGGCGGTGGCGGTGGTTGTGGTGATGGTGGAGAGAATTTGGTGGTGCCGAGGACGCCGACAAGGAGTGGTTGGCAGGAGGACAATGGAAATGGGAACGTGGAAGGTCTTGAACCGCTTGATCTGGGGAATAGGAATGGAGGTGTTGATGGGGTTGTAGCTTCTGCTGCCACTTCGCAGCCATTGTTGCAGCCACAAGCGCCCTTTACGTCTCTGCTTATGATGCCCGAAGAGAACCGTGGCATTGTCGACGGTGACATGTTGTGGAATGGCAACCCCCATGGTCAGAGCAGTCAGGTATTGTCTTCAATTGCTAAACGGAGCTTAGTTAAAACGCATTGATAACGAATCTCCATTGTTTGTTTATTTGAAGACAATGGAAACAAGAGTTACAAGTTTCTGTTCTAGTTTACTGCTATCATCCCTTTTGTAGTGAACAATTCTTCTTATAATTCCTTCATCTGTCTAATACTAAATCTAGAAAATTTTAGAGTAGCATGTTCGAGACAAAAGAGATTTAGTTTTTTCAAGTTCATGAGATGTCAATTGCGAACTCTCATTCCTCATGGTTCCCTTTCTTTTTTCTTTTGTTTTTTGGTTTACTATTTGCAAGTCATATATTAGCTTTGACAGGGGTGAATTGTTTGCAGTATTAAAGGTTTCATCTGCTTTAGATCCCCCTGCAAGGCAATTTACTCATAATTCTACGGACAGATTTCAATTGTGTTTTGGGTGCACCTGTGACAATCGTGCTAACTTGCTACTGGCTTGCAGATATGGGATTTCCATTTAGGACGGTCGAGGGATCAAGAAGAATCAGGTCCATTGGAAGTCACATATGGTTCAAACGATTCAGGATTTATGATTAAGAATTTTGGTGAACTTATGAAAGAAACATCTTTGACAGAAACAAAAATGTTCAGGGATATGTACCAGATGAACTGCCCTGTTGGACATGATGATATAAAATTCAATGTGAGTCCTTTATGTATTCCTTTGTTTGTTCAGTCATTTTTTTTTCTAAAGTTCCCTGAGGCATTTTATGTACATCAATAGTACCATACTGTCCTCTCATGCGACCTTTTGTCATATTCAAGTATTTGGTATCTCAATCAATATTGACAGCTTTCTAGTGTGTAGTTGTTGTCAATATACACTAGCACCCCTGTATGTGATTTGTTGAACCTCGCTTTTTCAGTCTGGAGAAATGTACAAAATGCCATATGTTAAATCCCTCTTTTTTATGCAGTTCGAGTAGAAATTTTACCAAAACGGTCAAGATTGGTAACAAATGGTGTTTTGATTGTTAGTCTATGTAAGTGGAGTTTTGATTAATGATTCACACATTTTACATACATGAATATCACTAAACCATCTGTAAGCAGGGCTTATGCTTTTCTTCATGTATGCAAATTTTTGGTTCTTTAATTGTGAGGGGGCAGTTGAATATTGTGATGTTTATAATTCCAAAATGCAGAACAACTCCAATAACCCCGCATCCAGTCAGGGGCCAGCAACATCTGAGAGCAAAAACATCCCTGTTGGGCGGCCGTCATTGGGGTCAGCTTTTGGTGAAGACAAAGGCTCTGGTGCTTCTACAGATCTCAATTTTATGGAACAATCTTTTCTGATGAGAGGTGACAGTCTGAGAACGGTAGGGACAAAGGCTGACATGGAGCTACTTGCACAGAACAGGGGCAACGCTATGCTGCGTTACAAAGAGAAGAAGAAAACCCGAAGGTATGTTGCCCTTTTTGTCTTCTTATTTTACTATAGGCCGTCCTGTCATTGCCATCACCATATAATAGACTTGTTCCCTTTTCTTCTGAGTAGATATGATAAACACATAAGATATGAGTCAAGAAAAGCAAGAGCTGATACTAGGAAGCGAATCAAGGGTCGATTTGTGAAGGCTACTGAGGCTCCTGATGGTTAGATCAGATCCATGTTGAGTTGGGGCTTCTCCTATCTTTTTGTTTGTAAATATTGGTTACTTTCCTTGCAAGGCAAATGTATAAATTCTGCAGTCTTTATTTCATCAAATCAAATATTATTTCTTTCTTCTGTTTCTCCCTCTCTCTCTCTCTCTCTCTCTCTCTCTCTCTCTCTCTCTCTCTCTCTCTCCCTGGTGTGCACGCATGCATATAAACAGCAACCTCTGCTCTCCCGAAAAGAAAAAAACAAAAAAGATAAGGGTTTCAAACAAAGTTATCCTTTATGACATATATTTGTCCAAAAAAAAAATCCTTTATGACATATACCTTCTGGCTTCTTCTTAGTCAACACTTTGAATTCTGGCCAAAATTAGAAGAAAAAAAAATGTTATTTCATTTGGCCAAATAGAAAATGAAATCTTACTACAGACTCCACATTTTGTCACAATTTCTCTGATTTTTTTATGATTGGTTTATGATTTTATTGGCTTGTTCTAGAAGTGGAAGGGCGGCTTCACGTTACAAACTCACAACGTAAAATATTACAGAATTGTTTGACTTTCACTCACTCAGTATAGATATCGGTCTTTCTAGGCCAAGTTGTGTTGAATCTGGACTTTTTCTGGCGTCAACCTTGTTCAATGTTGAAGCATTCCGCCGGTCACAAATTTAATAGTCCCAACAACAACAGCAGCACATTGTCAGCCTTTTCTCCTCATCTATATATATATATATCAACGTCCATGCTGGTTGGCTTATATTCTCTTCTGCATAAAATCCCAGCTCCTCCTACTCTGCCATTTGAGTTGCAGTTTGACCTTTTGGTTTATAGAGTTGATTGATTTCTTCTTCTGCATGATGGGTTGTCGAGTTTTGCTGGGTTTTCTGCTTGCAGTAGCAGCAGTCATTGCATCAGTGGATTGCAACTCTGAAGGTATGCAAGCAAATTGAAGTCTTGTTATGTTCATTCACGATCATGGGAAAATTCAACCCAATTTCATGTTATTAATCTAATTTACCGGAAGCGGTATTCCAACTTAGATACAAGGGACCGGCTCATTGCCTTGCCTAACTGACCTAACTCGCATCTAAGCCAAATTCATCTTATGTTGGTTTAATAATTGGGTTTTTCATCGCTCAATTTTTGAACAGGTGATATTCTGAATGCCTGGAAAACCCAGTTGACCGACCCAAACAATGTCCTTCAGAGCTGGGACCCAACTTTGATCAACCCATGCACCTGGTTCCACGTTAGTTGCAATTCCGAAAACAGCGTTACAAGGGTGTAAGGGGTTTTAAATTAACAACATTGAACATGCCCAGCTCATGCAAATTTTACTAATTAGCTTTGTTCACATATGAAGGGACCTTGGGCGTGCAAATCTGTCAGGACCTCTTATCCCTGAGCTTGGAAACTTGACTAACCTTCAATACTTGTAAGACCTTAATCTCTCATCTCTCAAACTACATATTAGATTAGTCTTCTTGATTGAGTATAATGAATAATGAATCATTGATTAATTAATTTATTAATTTATTAATGGCATTGCAGGAATGTGTTTGGCAACAAACTGTTTGGATCTATTCCAAATGAAATTGGTAACTTAAGAAACTTGGTCAGCTTGGACCTCCACAAGAACAATTTCACAGGGATAATTCCAAAATCATTTGGACACTTGCATTCCTTGAGGTTTTTGTAAGTAAATATATTATATCTCCCCTTAAAAAATGCAATTTTCCTCGAGTTGTCTGAATTCCTTCAAACCGTTTGAATTATTTGGCTCAATGTAACAACAATATTGGTGTTGGTATTTCTGAATTCTGATCATATGGGGGCCTGTATATTGATTCTACTGGCAGGAGGGTCTTTAGCAATAGCTTGAGCGGACCTATTCCTCCAAATTTTGGCAATTTGACATCTTTGGAAATCCTGTAAGTTTGATACAATCGATATTCTATTTTTAATATTTGAACTCGGTTGCAGAGTTGGGAACACATCTGCTCTAGCCAACTTGATTACTGTTGTATATACATATATAAGAAGCATTCGTATCTGTTAATTTTCTTTCTTACTCAGTCAACCATGCTTTTGTTTTTATTTTATTTTTCAGGGAATTAAACAGTAACAGGTTCACTGGCCCTCTACCATCTGTGGTCCTTGAACTGGTTCGATTTGGGCAGCTGAAGCATTTGTGAGTTCATTGGTTCCCTTTGTTAAGTCGTCTAGAAAAAGGTGGCATGTGTTCCTTCTTGATCTAACCATTAGGAGGATTGTTTCAACTTTGATTTTGTCTGCAGGGATGTCTCAGACAATCTGTTGGCAGGGACTGTACACCGCACCAATTCAACAAGTAATCAAAGAAATTACTAATTTACTTACCAATCATCCTTGTTTATTCATTGATTAATCTTAGTTTAAATTAACCTCTTTTTTTTATTATTAATTTCTTTTTTTGGTGTGTGTTGAAGGATTTCGAGTTACCACAATAATACAAGATCCACAAGCTTAGAAATAAGCGAAGTGAAGGAAGCGACTGCTATATATCAAATAAAATCCGTTTCATAGAGCTTATCAATTCCAATTATTGTATTTATTGTATTTTTTTTGGTGTGTGTTATCTTTTGATCCACCATTGGAATTATTGTTAAAGTCATGTAGAACTTATCAATTCCAATTATTTATCATTATAATTCTTCGATATTTTAATTGAATTACTAATCATGTTGGCCATCACATGTCTCATAGCAGTGAGATTCACTTATATAAGTATGTCAAATTTGAGTTATACGCGAGTGAAATTATCGGCGGATTCATGAATTTTCTTTTGAGACAAAATTAGAAGCTCCCTAATGATTTTTGGGTAAAAGAAGAAAGCCTATTACAATATGCCACGGGCAGAGCTTCCAAATTTGTGTAACCGGCCCAGTATGGCCCGTTAATTACCTTGAACCAGGTCCAACGTTACTTTTCTTCGGTGACCAAAACCTAATAATTTGCTGGCAACTTTGTTTTTCTCTTTTAAACTTTTTGTTAGGGTCACATGTTAGCAGTTTAATAGTCAAACTAGAATTCTTTGATTTAAATTTGGCACCGGAGATTTGAAATGAGAGGCCCCAGAGACAACCAGAAAAGTGACTTTGGATGATCCAGCTTTATAAAGTACAAATCAAATTCGAGTAGCGAAGGTCAAAAGCAGCGGGAAGCTGTTGGACTTTATCATTAAGATTGTGAATCAGTCAATAATTCATCATTCAAAACTAATAAAAAGATAACTTTTTTTGACCCTTCTTCCTCCTGCTCTGGAATTAACTACTAAATTTGTAAGTATCATGCATTCCATCATGTCAAAATTGTAAGTTGGATCTGAGATTTTATGTATTTGAATGGAGTTGGTAAAAGTAATGGGCTGATTTGAATCTAGCTTTGGATGGAGTCAATGGTCAACCTTTGCATCTCTCTCTCTCTTAAAGCAATGGGGGGTAGGGTAGGTTTGGGAGAAACTCCCGAGGGGTAGTGATTATACACTCAATGGTCCGTATATATAGAAAGCTTTTATCTTTGAAGAAGATGAAATATCAAATGGATGGCTTTTCACAGTTTGTTTTTCTTTTTTCCCACCTTTTTCCAATTCCATGATGAAGTAAAAAAGAGAGTGTTAGTGCTTTGCTTTGGCTTTGTCAAGTCTCACTTCTTTTAAGGAGGAGGAGGAAGAGGTGGTGGTGGTGAGCAATGAGCATGCATGAATGATTGATCCATGCCTATCTATCTAAGATCATGCATACCCCAAAAGTCTTTGGATTGCCCCACCCCACACCAACAAACCACACTCATCTGTAAGTAATTCTATATCTAATAAAATGGAACACTCTACACTGCTATTATACACACACACACACACATGTACATGTTGCAGATCAATCAACCACATTAAAAGTCATGGACTCGTGAAGAAGATGGAGACTACTTAAAACCAACAAGACATGGACCCCCACCTCTCTCTCTCTCTCTCTGTCTCTCTCTATATATATATAAATATTGTCACAGTAGCCATTAAAAGACGAGTCTCACATCACATGCCTACTACAATCACCACATCTCTCTGTAATTCTTTCTTGGTGGCAGAGTGGACCTGCTGCAGTTACAAAGCAAAACTACTGTGCACTGTCGAAACGAATCAAAACTTGGATATTGTATTTGGGTTTTTCTCTAAAAACCTTGTGCTAGCAGCACAACAATTGAACTGCAGCAGCGGATCATCCTTCTAGAATTTGAAATGGAGGCCAAGAAATATGCTTGGTGAAAGTTGGTTGACCTTGGTAATGTTAATGGAACCCTGTTCCCTTAAAAGATAAGCCTCTCAATGCCGAATCTGAGTATCAAAGTTTTATATTAATCCAGTTTGTATATAAAATAGACAGATTTTATTGGCCAATTAAGGTTATTCCCGACCACCACCACAGATTTCCAAGTTGCATTAATATTATTCCCCAATGCTCTTTATAATTGTCCATATCTATCTATCTATCTATGCTTTAACCCAGGGGAATAAAACAAAAGCCAAATGAATCAAACTAAAAAACATGCACTTGTTTAAAGCAAAGCAAGCAAAACAAAGTATTATTATTATTATTATTATTAAAAGTTTATAGAATTGGATAAAGCAGTGTCAGGTTATAAAGAAGTCTCTCCTTCTGTTGCGGAATCAGTACTTAGATGATACATCATCCCTCAATTCAATTATGCACTGTGCAGTGCTTATGGGACCGCCTGCAATTTTTCTTTTTTCCTTTATTTTGTGTGAGACGTCCTGCAACTGATAATAATTTGTGCAGAGTTTTATACAACAAGTCTATTGTTTTTCCTCCGACATGGTTTAAAAGATATGTCTGGATTCTCCCACCCTTCTCTCTTGTCAAAGCTGGCATGCACGCAAATCATCTACTCTGTTTTCCCATTATTATTCTCCATTTTACTACAAAAGACAAAGAAAACACTCCAAAATTAAATTGAACACAATGGGAGGGAATGGAAAATTTTGTTTGTCTCAACTCTCAGTCATATTTTGATAAATATGCATTAAGTTAGTAAGTAATTGAAGCAAAATATGCAAAAAAAAATTACACAAGCACTGGAAGAGGAGATTCAAATACATGACCGCATGTGCAAAAATAACTATTTTAACCACTAGAATTACATAAGCAACATTTGAGAGCACCGCACCAAACTCTCAAACTCTAGACTTGCAATCCTCCCTCCATTTTTAGCTCATCCAGGAGACTTTCATGGGATAGCACTTTTTGCTGTTTTCGCTGAATAGCGTAAACGGGATAACTTTTTCACGTGTCATTGCATTATTGGTCAAGGATAACAAAACAATGTTATCCCCGTTACAAGAAAGTTTTCTGACCTATTGGACCTATCAATCCCATTTGGCTATAGCAACTAATCCCAAACACGAATTTCCATGTACCTTTCGGAAGGTGTGTAGATCACTTGCTCAAGTGCTTGCACCACCTCCTTCCATCCTTAGGTCGTTGGTTTCCTTGGCTTTGGGAAGTGTATTCCCGAGTTTGTTCTTTGATTGGATGCTGTTTTCTTTTTGGTGTTTTGGTGATTTCGTTCTTTATGGAGTTGGTGAGCAGGGCTAGCCCTGGGCTTGGACCTCGAGGGTGACGACCTCTGGCCCCGAATCAAGGGGGCCCAAATTTTTTAATATATGTATATATTATATATAATTATTTACACCCTATAAATAAAATGATTTTTTTTAAGTTAAAAAATATAAGGGCCCAAATAAAAACGAGTTCAAATCTTTAACAATACAAGGCCCCATATTTAAAAACTAATAATTTTTTTTCGAACAACAAATATGCAATTAATGTAATAACCCGAACTTAAATTAATATTTAATTATTAATTTATTCACTTAAATGACAATTTTATTCCAGGAATATTTTAATAGTTTAAAAGTTGACTTTTTGTTCAGGAAAGAATTAGGGGATTTCAGCTATACCCTTGCGTAGAACACGTTGAGATGAGTTCGTAGACACGTAATGGGCTTAAATCGGAGTTGTAACGAAGAAGTTACGATAAAAAATAGTCCAGTGGCAAAATCGTAATTTTTTTGAAATGAGATTTTTTTTAACCTAATTTTTTTTTTCTCTCTCTCTCCCCGCAGAACCTCTCTCCCCTCATGACGGCAGCACCCAACCGGCCACGTTTTGGCCGGCCGTTCTCTCTTCAAGCCACCAAATTTGAAGGGGCCGGTACCAAAATGACTGGGCCACCATCCTCTGCCAGCCCCACCCGTTCCCCGCTACAGCCCGCCGTTGTAGTAGCCGGAAAAGCCCAAAATCTGGCCGGTCTTTGGTGAATTTTTCTCAAGCTCGTTTGAATGCTTCCAGCAACCAAATCATGCGATTCATGTATGCTTTCTAATCCTCTCAATGTGTTCTAGCTGCTGGTTGTGTAATCTTGGGGAAATTTTTACATTTTGAGACGTAAATAAACGATTGAAAATCTGCCGATTTTTGGCCTCTGATTCCGGCCACTTCCGTTGACTTTTTAAGGTAGGTCCAAGAACAAAAGTTGCTTCACTATATGTGGTGATCATGCAGGTATAAGTCTTGACCGGCGGTTAGGAGATTTTCCAATCGCCGGAATTTGATTTGGACACCCACGTGTGGGCGGTGCTTGGCTCAATTTTTGGCCAGTCTTAGGGTCCTAAAATACTCCTCATGTTGTCCCGAGCATGACGGTATGCTCGGATATGAATTTGGTTATTGCTTGATCATCGATTGGATATCGCATATTAGGCGTTATCCGGGTTCGATATGTTCGGACCGTTGGATCGACTCTAATTTGATAAATGTTGATCTAGACATTCCTAGGATCGTGAATCGGAGCCTCGGAGCCTCGGATGTTCCGATTCAATAACTTAAAGTTTGCGTTAAACGATAATCGTTCGATCGTACGATCGTGAGCAATCCGATTGTTTGATTTGAACCAGACTTACAGGGCATGTTTAGTAAAGTGTGTTGAACCTATAGGAACTCTCAGATTGGTAATTGGAGGTCGTGGGCCCAGCGGGCCCGGTTGACCAAGTTTGGACAGTTTGACCCCTCGGTTGACCGTGAGTCTTCTGAGGCAGTGTCACCCCTCGAGAAGTACTAGAACGACCATGTAAACGAGTCTTAACCTGTAGTTGAGTTATCCTGATTATGTTGAGATTAGGAGATTGTTTCATAATATCTTATGGAAATTCTGGGATATTACATTGACAATTGAAGTTATAGAATGGGCGAGCTTGGAATATTAGTTTGGTGGGTTGTGGAAGTGAGCCTTAGGCCCGGCTATGATTATTAGTAAATCAATGGACCTTTGTTATTAAGAGTACGTAGTGCTTTTAGTATGGAATTCCTTGCTTAATGAGTTTAGATTGGGAATTGATTCGATATGGGATTTTCTTTAAAGGTTGTTACTTTTCATTGATTAAATTACCATGCAATCTACTATGGATTTATATGATTATGGAAGGAATATATATATATATATATATATATATATATAGTTTGCTAATTGTGAGTATTTCTATTATTTCGATATTTGAGATTATATTATAGTATTTTATGGTATTTCTAAATATTATTTCCGATATATGAAGATTATGTATTATTGGAAGTGATGAAATCTCTAGGGGTAGTGGTTAAAATTCAAAGGTAGTTGATAATTGGTTTTTGGAAAATTGAGAAAAGATTTGAAATAGGGATTGTGGAATATGGGAAATTTTAGGATAAGTTTCGGAATATGGTTTTCAAACCCACCACTGGAGTATCCCCCAGTTGCCTTGGAATAGTTTTGTCATTTATGATTATGCCCCAGGAGTTTCAGGGACGCCTGAACTGTGTGGAGCGATGATATATGTTCTCGGGCTTACTACATGTCCCCCAAGTTCTGCGAGGAATGCAGCTCAGGCTGACTAGTGGTCTCCTGAGTCTTGTGAGGAATGCGGCTAGGGTTGACTTTGTGTTCTTGAGGCCTGCGAGGAATGCGACTCGGATTGACTTGTATTTCCGAGGCCTGCGAGGATGTAACAAACAGGAAACCTGGAATTGACGGAATGTTATCAGAATTGATGGAATATTAAGGGAATTGACGGAATATGAATAGGGGTACACCTTGGTGGAGAGTAAATGAGAGGTTTAAACTAAAATTAGTGATTTTATCTTGATAATTATTGGCAAAAGCTTTAATACATATTTTCCAATGTGTGAGACAAGGATTGAGGGTTCTAAGTTTTAAAGAGTTTATACAATTCATAACTATTTTCTTGAGAAATAAATTGGTTGTTACATAAGAAAGAGAAGCAGGTTTTTATTTAAATTGTTGATAATGACATTTAGGTTTTCACAGGGTCAGTGGTATTTTAATAATTTTCTCGTTTGCTACTTATCTGTAATAAGTAATTAAATATATATTTGTATATGCGTGTATGGGATGAGTGGAAGACTGTGCTTAAATCAACAACTCTTGCTTGAGTTTCAATGGTTTGATTTGCAAATTTCATTGAGAAATAACAATTGATGAAGTTATACAAGTGCAAATGTGAAAAGCGAAAGAACAACATGTGGCTTGATCCCCTAGAAGGGTACGTAGGCAACCTAGAGTTTCTAGGTGCAGCCGCAAGTTCAAGTGTTGAAGGGTTGTCCTGCTAAGCTATTTTGAAATTTGCTAACGTACTCTTGATGTTCTAAAAGTTGAGATTAGTTTTAGATGGCAGAATGATTTATTTGGTTTTAAAAGGCTTGGGGCCAAATAATGTGATGTTTGGTTGCATGAGTTCTATTTTTGTGCATGCTGAACGTTTGGGATTATAAAATCATGTTTTTACAGGTAAAATTTTTGGGAAACGAGCGAATTACGGAGGAGACTCTGCCAAATTTTTGGTAGCAGTCAAATTTCAAGAAAAGAATTTAGGAAGCTTAGAAGGGCATTTTGGTCAAAAGTGCTCGTCACCTGCCAAGTGTCGAACATGCACAGGGTTCGACTCAGATTCCAAAGTGGAATTTGGGTTGGGTCCTGTCAATTAATCCAATCTTTCATGAAAAATGTTTAGTTCTTCTAGTTTGATGGGTTTTTTGTTGTCAATAATGTGATTTATGTAGTTTAATGAGACTCCTTGGTTGGTTTTTTTATAACATGCATGTGTATTTTCTTAATAATAATTTATTTAATACTATATTTAAGCAACAACAAAAATTCCTTGTTAAATTATGATTGCATACAAAGAAAAAGGGGTCACATTTTAATTTGTGACCCTGGGCCACTCAAAAGTCAAAGTCGTCCATGTTGAGATGGTGGTTTTATGTATTGTGAGGGATATTCGGATTTGTTGGCAAATTTGTGGTTTTTGTATATGTTTTTGTGTGTTCTTGTGGAGTTGCAATTCCTTCACCCCCTCCTTAGTCATGGTGGTGATGTCCCGTTCTTCATGGAGGCAGCGGCAGCAGTGGTCCTTCGACGTTTGGTGGGCTTTTTTGCTTTAGTTGTAATATCAGTAGTGAGCGTTATACTTATTTTGAGTTTTATGACTGTAGCGGGCTTCGTGTCTTTTTATGTTGCATTTGTTTGAACTTATTTTTTAAGTTCACTATGATATAATTGAATTTGGCTCTCTATATTAATAAAACTTGATTTAGAAATAAAATAAAATAAAATTGGCAAGCAAAAATATATGCATTGATCGAATTTGGATGGCCATTGGCACGTGGAATAGGAGAAAGAAAAAAAACAGAAACAAGAGAGGCAGGTTTGTCTCGTTGACAAAAAGATAGGGGGCATCTAATGGACACAGGAGCGAGAATATAACCGTGTAGATTATATAAATAATATAAGAAAACAATACAAGACCCACGCCATTTAAATTTTGGTAATTACTGTTTTGATGCAGAAAGGAGGAGGAGCAGTCCTTTTTATGGGCTCTATAAATTCCCCCACCAAAGTTTTGATTCCTTGCTTCCTTGCTTTGAAGAAAAGAGGCAAAACAAACTCTCTCTCTCTCTCTCTCTCTCTCTCTCTCTCTCTCTCTCTCTCTCTCTCTCTCTCTCTCTCTCTCTCTCTCTCTCTCTCTCTCTCTCTCTCTCTCTCTCTCTCTCTCTCTCTCTCTCTCTCTCTCTCTCTCTCTCTCTCTCTCTCTCTCTCTCTCTCTCTCTCTCTCTCTCTCTCACACACACACACACACACACACACACTCTTTCTGAAAGTACCCATAAGCATCTTGAATCTTTTAAGGTCCACTGAGGCTTTTAAGTTTCAACCCCTACTTTCAACTAAGCTTCAGAAAATGGCGATCTGGGGTTTGCTTCATCTTGTTGCTGCTGCTGCCCTCGTTCTCTCCTGCCCTTTGGCACCCACAAGTGCAAACTTAGAAGGTATACAAACATGCACAATAAGTTTAAGTGTCCCTTAAGTTAATCACTATCTTAAGTATATTATATGCAACTCTCCAGTGTATTAACGTTGTCTGTCTGTGAATGAAACAGGGGATGCTCTGTACGCGTTGAGAAGAGCTGTGAATGACCCAAAGAGTGTTCTGCAGAGCTGGGATCCCACCTTGGTTGATCCCTGCACTTGGTTTCATGTCACTTGCGACGCCGACAATCGGGTCACACGACTGTAATTCATCTCTTCACTTTCTCTTCTCTTTTTTTGAGTTGTTTTAAATTCTTTGGTTAAGATTGTGTGTTTATCTTCTTCTTTTTTCTGCCAAAAAAGGATTGTGTGTTTATCTGCTCTCTGGTTCTTAGATTCTCCAAAATAATCTACTTGGTTTACTTTAATTATTAACATTCTTTATTAATGAGCTAGGTTGCTGTTTTTGTTTACTTATAAAATACATGGAAGTACACTGCATTTCGTTTTTTTATATATGATTCATTCCCCCTTCCTTGGAAGCCCGTGATCAGGCGGCTCACACACAGTTCAAAAGAAATTAAAAAGAAAAACCATGCTCATTTTGTTTGCAGTTCAGCTTCTTTTGTTATTCTTTCCCTTCTCTTTGTGTTGTGTAAATGAAAAAAGATTGATATGAAGTTGTTTGGGTTGTTCGAGATTTTTGTTTGATTTTATTTTGTAAAGATGAAGTAGTAAGTAGTTTAGAATAATATTGTATGCGCAGAGACCTTGGAAATGCAAACTTGTCGGGCAGTCTAGTACCCGAGTTAGGGAAGCTCGAGCGCCTTCAGTATCTGTGAGTCTCCCAATTTCATTTACAGCTTCACTGTTTTATATTTTCTTCTTCTTTGGCTTGCTCGTCTCATATAAATAATAAATCTATATATAAAAAGCAAACAAACAAACAAGGGTTCAATGCTTAATCACTTGAATTGTTGGCTTATACGGCAACAACAGTGGACACATTTATGTTCAATCTCACCAACCCCACCAGCCAGACAGACCACCACCGTCGGATTATAAACGATCATGCATCTGGAATTAATATTGTAAGAGGAGCATTTAGTTTAGTGACTGATGGCAAGTATTGGGTTGGTGTGTGTTTCTCTTGTTATATAATATAATAGGGAATTGTACATGAACAACTTGATGGGTTGTATACCAAAAGAGCTTGGAGGATTGAAGAGCCTTGTGAGCTTGGATCTCTACCACAATAACTTCTCTGGGGCCATCCCACCCTCCCTTTCCAACCTCTCCAATCTTAAATTCTTGTAAGCACCACATCACATCACTCATTTTTCTCTTTCCCCTTTTTGATTAATAACTTCTTTACCCCTTAATTAGCGGTAAGCTCATTTAATCAAGTGTTCCTTCCCATGCAGGAGACTGAATGGTAACAGACTGACTGGAAGAATTCCAAGGGAACTTACCGAACTTCAGAATCTGAAGATCCTGTAAGTCATCTTCATGCAAAACCCAACATTACCCTTTAATTACTTTCTCCACCTCCCTCTAATCTCATCAGGTTACATTAAATTAAAAGTAAATAAATAAATAAACCTGTGCAGTGATGTATCCAACAACGATTTATGTGGTACTTTCCCAACCTGGGGCTCCTTCTCCAAGTTCTCAGAGGAAAGGTGATTAACATTTAACCATTCGCATGTGCAAATTGAATTAACAACTTTGTTTCTGTTTGTTTAGTTTTGAGGTTTGGTTCTTATTGGGTTGTATTTTTATTGTTTGTCTGGATGTAGTTTCAAGAATAACCCAAGATTGGAAGGACCAGAACTGATGGGATTTGTGAGATACGATACCAGAGGGAGCTGCAAATGATGTGTACCATTAATATAGTATATACTATACCTAAAAGGCAACAAAGGGTTGCCAAAATTCCATCTCCACTCCACTTGTATTTACGTTGTCCATTTTTCCTTTTTTATGAGACAGCCTTTTATGTTTCACTAATGTGATTACCACAACTTACTACACCATTGGCTTCTTTAATTCACCCAAAGTTAAAAGGAACTGTTACTGTAATTATTTCCATCAAATCTCCAGCAACCTCAAAGCATGTTCTGTGTAAACTAAGCCAAGCCTCATGGTATAACATATCTGGGTAGCCAACACAGATCTTCCTCCTCCTCACTTGGGTTTGGATTTGTATCTGGTAAGTCATAACACAATCACCTTAATGAGCACTTGGACAAATTCTATATCAACCATTCATTATGGAATTTCTATATCAAAACGATCAGAAAGTTGGGGAAGATGATAACAAGAGAGAAAGGAAAAGTGGGATATATGGGAGAATGAGAATTATTAACTATTAATTGCTGGGGACAGTTACAAAATTCCTCAGATGATGGAACAAGATGGCAATTATTTTACAATTTATGCCATGTGCCCAATAACACAAAATAACTAGCTAGTAAAAATGGCGATAAACAACTAACAAATATCATGGACAAAGATATATTTACATTTGTGCACCTCTACGAGTGGAAGAAAACACAATCTTTCTCCCCCCAAAACAATTTGTTGCCTAGTTAGAAACAAAATATCACCACGAAATGAATAATCCATCCCCACCTGCATTCAAAAAATATATTTCCACTTAGAAACAAAGAAGTTCCACGTCCCAAAAGTACATAAATCCCATTTATACAGCCAACAAAACGAAAGATTTTTATAATAATCTCACCAACTAGTGACCTAGATGTTAAATGTATGATCAATTGATATCTATAAGTCCCTAGAAGTTGCTTTTCGGTAATGAAACACATAATAGAATTAGTTTGTTAGAACACAGCCTCAACATTCATATTTAACCTTAATAGAAAGAAACAGTATTTGAGTGTTCAAACTACCTCTGAATTGAACAGCCCAAATGACAATGTCAGAGCTGGTTGATTATCACTTAGCTGTGTTAGGTAAGGCTAGTGGACTCAAAGGAGGTGAACCATTGTCTTCAGCCATTTCAGGAACAGGGGAACCTTCCTGTGCTTCGGTTACATGAAACTCCATAGCTCTAGGATCCCTCGAGGGTATAGAGAAACTACGGGCGATGGTCGGAGGTGTTGGCAGAGGAGCTGCTGTAGGTGACACCACTGGTTTATTTGTTGCAGATTGAGCTGCTGCTGTAGGTGACACTGCTGGTTTATTTGTCACAGATTGCATTTGTGTTCTAGGAACCAAGGGAGCTGAATGACCAATTAAACCCAGAGGTCTTGAAGACTTAGAGGTTGAACTAGCAGGGGGCCTTGGAAGCTCATGAAGCTCACTTATTTTAGGCGAGGACATAAAGGTAGGTGAAGCACTTGGGGATACTTTAGGCGAAGATGACAGAGGTTGAGACACTGGATTTCGCAATATAGGTCCAGAAAACATTTGGTGATGGTCTGAGGTCACAGGCTTGGAAGCCCAATGCTTACTTGTCAATGGACCAGAGAATGCTTGTCTTCTTCTTTCTTTACTGTAAGAAGCAGCCAGTGGAACCTGCTCCAAAAACAAATGCCGACCTGTGAGAGGAGGGGGTAATCGATGCGATGCAATATTATTGTTGCTCTCATTGAGTACTGACTGCACATTCATAAAATTGGTTCCAGAAACTTTCTTCTCTCCCATGGATTTTTCGTTCTTTGGTTCCAAAGGTGATGAATGCCACAAATTCTGCGTTCGCTCACTTAAACTTGTCTGTACAGTGTGCGGCACTGGATTATCTGATCCAGTAGAAACTGAACTCTTCTTATCAATTGGTGTAGGTAGTGCATACGAGTGGAACTTCCGTGAGAATGATGGCTGCCTATGTCTCATTTTTTCTGCTCGATCTGAGTTATTTTCAGCAAAAAGAGGAGCAGATTGGCTGACCGTCCTACCCTTAAAGGAAAATGAATTCCTATGGATTCTGTCCTGGTAATAGGTCAAATGATAAGCATGAGATTCGTAAGTTACAACAAATTAGAAACTCGAAGCATCTTCAAGATAAAGTTTTTAAAGTCATCCATGTAGGAACTGAACGTAAAAATACGTCTCCAGGTTCAAGAACTGTGCAATGGACTGTGTTGTACCTTTAGCATGTGCTGAAGTGCACAGGTGTAAAAAGGCAAGAAAAAAACCAGTCAACAACTAAATTAGAATTAGAAGCTCACAGTACAACCTTGAGTCATACAAGACACAGTTTGACTAGATAAAGGTATATGAACTTCTAAGAGTATAGAGATACCACTGCAGACATTTACCTTCTTGCAACTTATCAGAGGATAGAATAGATAGAAGGATTCAATAACAATTTTTTTTTTCTTGCAGACCAACCCAATCCAACTATGCATCTCAAGTGCATTACAAAGAGCAGACTAGAAAGTGCATTACAGATCTGCTATATTAGTGAACAGATGAACTGATTACAGAGTGGATGTTTACCTTGAGAGCTTCCACGTGTGCTACTTTAGGAAAGGTAAGGTCCACCTCATCCAACTGCATTAAAGTTAAGGCTGATGTCAAAATAGCATAATATTTATGTCAAAATGTCTCAGAAATTTTAAAAGAGAACAAGGCAACAAGGTCCCCATGTCCAAAATAATAACTACAGAAGTGGTTCAGGAATCAGACCCTTCTTGCTTAAAACTAATAGTTAAGCATTCCCCCCGACAAAAGACAAGACAGAAAAAAAAAAAAATCAAACTCCAGTTACTCTTCATGCTCTATCCTTCCATATCCCTATAATATCACGCTTGTTGCAAGAATATATTGCATGAAAGTGCTTCTGAAATGACTGTTTTGCGCACTATTTTAAGACTGATTTTTCATTCTGTTACTTAAACATGCATGACATATAGCTGTTTGAGAAAGAAAGAAAAAAAATCCCTTTTTTGGGTCATAGCTGTTTCAAAGTATTTTCCTTGGTAAAAAGCTACAGCTGGTTCTCCCAACTCTATTCTGAATATATTTCAAATGCATTTCAACAGGACAAATGTAGTTTAGTAAACGTAGATTAAATTGTAGCAAGACCTCCATTGAGTTTCGCGATGTAGAAACATCTTGATCATGGTCACGTTGTCCATAGTCAAAGCTCAATTCTCCATCATCATTCACATCGCTATCATCATCGTCATTATCATCATCATCGTTGTCGCCATCCCCTTCATCATTTAGCCCATTGAACTCATAATCAATATGCTGCTGCTCGGTTACCAATTTCACATGTGGCTCTACTGACTCCACAGATCTAAGTGCCTTCTTGAAGAAGCACAACTGTTCCAAGCAGGAAAAAAGAAAAAAACTAAGAACACTTTAATGAAGATGAACAAGAAGAAAAACAGAGGGAAAAAGAAAAAGAAAAAACCTGAGCAGCATGATGACGAGCTGCCTGTGTGAGAAGACTACGAGATTGTCCTTGCTTCAGAGATTTCAACCGGAAAATAAATAGTGTTGCCTCCTCATCGTATTCTTCACGAGCCAATTGTATTTGCTGCACAGAAAAGCTCTCTCCTTTCCCACCTCTTGACCTCCCTTTCTCTTTCTGTCTCTTTATCATATACTCATATACATCTCTGTAGATCATGCACCATATGAGAGGACATTCATTTAAACACAGATATACAAATGTATTCATATGAAAACATATAATGTTTGTAATACCTTTTTTCATCACATTGACGCTTCATCTCCTGCATCAACATGAAAGAACAAACATCACTTTAACATATGTAAATGCAATGTTCACACAGAAGCACTAACCGCAATATAAAAAGTCTGCCAAGGCAAAATAAAGCATTTGGGGCAGATATTAATAGTCTAAACAATACTAAAACTAGTAACGGAGAATAAGGAGACAACAATAATCAACCCCCTTCTGTCCTCCCGTGCCTAAAAGAAAAGTGTTAAGGCTTGAAATGAAGAGAACATACAAATGGATAATTAAAACATAGGATGGAAACACCTACAGCAATGTATAACTTGTGCGTGAAAAAAAGGTGCCCATACAACACTTGCTATAAGCTTATTAGATCAAAGGGTCCAAGCAAACACACCTCAACTGTTTGAAGTTCATTAAGAAGAGATTCTGATGGAACTGCAATTGTCTGGAAGATATGAGAGCGCTGTAATATGCAAAGCAACGAAACTATTAGTAGAGTAAAAACTCAAGGAAAGGTTTCTTAACTAGTTTGCATATAACAATAGAGCCTCACATAGCTATCAACAAGTTTGTGGAGTTCAAATTGCAATTTCCCTAGCTTTAGTAGAACTCTACCTGCAAGACAATTAAGGAAAATAAAAATAAATAGTTATATTTCCTCAAAATGGTTTTTGTAACAAAAAAATTACTAAATACACAAGAACATAAATATGTACGAGAGAGAGGAATAATGCAAAGAAGAATTGGAAACAGACAAACGCATTTGCATTCCTACAGTACTTGAAGAAAACCAAATCAACTATTAGGGTCTGATACCAGTTCATAAATAAAAGTCAGTCTAGGATTCACAAACAGAAGCAAGCCTACCTGAAGATTTAAGATTGATAAAAATAAAAGCATTTGAGATGAAGAAAAAAAATAAGGAATCACTCTGACTTCCAATACAGATCCAAACTATGGTCCTAGAACTTTGATATTGATTTTCTTTCTATTTCAAATTTGAAGATTAAAACAATCACCAAGAGCAAGATTTCAATATAATACCACGCAAACATTTTAGGTGACTAGGATGCCAAAGGGAGAAACAAAAATTAACAGGTTGCTTATTCCCCAAGAGACATCAAGGTGACAAACTCAGTCCTCAGTGAAGCACGACTAAACAATGCATCACCCACTACTTAAAGACAAATCATAAATATATGCATAAGGGAGTTTAGAACCTCACCACTTTCTTCATCATCATTTAGTGCAGTTTTCTGAAGAAGACAAGAACCCATTTCCCGCAGTGACTCCGAAAATTCTACAAATAAATTGGAATGTATAAGACTATTAAACTTCGAATTAGCATTCTAAGGATCAATTTTAAAACTCAATTAGATGAATATAGAACCAATTATTCATCAGCTTTTGCTAATAAATGCTGTTGTTTAATAGAGTCCAGTTTATGTGCATTACACAAGTTAGCAAACTTGTTAAGGGTAGGTAATAAAGCTTCCCTACTAATAGCATGTAACTATCATTCTCTCCCATGCTGTTTATTTGTTTTGACGATACACAGCACAAATAAGTTTAAAAAATAGACCCCTTTTATATATAAATTTTTTAAGAAACAGAAAACAGAAATAGAATACCATAAGCGCTATTGGCTGTGGCTGCAGCTGCAGAAAGTAAGCTATCATAGCAGTCCCTCATATCTTGCATTCCCTGTATAAACATGAACAAATTAATTGCAAATAAGTAATAGCTAAATTATGCACAAACAAGCGCCCGCAGAGACGGAGACTGAGAAAACAAAAATTATATTTGAAACACATGTACCAAGTTGAACATAACAGAAGAGCTTAAATTGACAATTGAAACACAAATTTAGCAAGTAATTTCAGATTAGGTCAAGGTCGAGATCCACGAACAAGTCTCAAGCCCTAAATAAACGACTCCGCCATTGTCAAAACCCTAAAATTGTAATTCGCATCCCGTGCATCCACACGGTGAAAATGAATTCAAATTAGATCAAATTGAGTTCTTTGTACAATGAGCGTCGTAAAGCTTGAAGCTTCCGTTTTGGGTTGGTGTAATCTGTGAGCAACGAAATAGAAGAGGAGGAGGCGTACCTGTGCAGCCTGAGCTAGCTCATCCAATTGGGGCAAAGGCCGAAGATCTCTCCGGTCCTTAGCATCGTGCTTGTGAAGTGCGAGACCTCGCAACTTTCTGAGAGAGGTTTTCATTGCCTTCCTCTCTGTGATTTTGTGGAACGAAACAGACCCAGTAGACCAAAAGCCTCCCTAAGCTAATGCTTTTCTTCTTTCTAACGCTCTCTCTCTCCCTCTTTGTTTCTCTGCGAATTCAATTCAACCACAGATGGGTATAGACAATGATAAAGAGGAAGAAGAAGAGAAGAAGTTTAATATGATGAATGAACCACTTCCTCATTCAGCCATTCATGCTTATGTTATGTTAATCTGACAAATTAATAATTTTATTTATTATCAATATTATATTACATCATCATCACCACCATTTCACTATTGTTATTTAATTATACTTGTTGTTTAACTATGGTTAATCTGAGAATTAGAATTTAGAAGAAAAGATGTTGGTCATTTAGATTTAATTAATTATGGATGGTAAACTGGTCAATTTATATTTTGATGACCAACCAAAAGCCAAAAGGAAAAAAGTTGGTCAATTTGTCTTTCTTTGTTTTTTTGTTTTTGTTTTTTATACTAGACAGAAGTGGCGGAAAATTAACTGCTAATGCGAAAAATAAGTACGGTTGACCATCTTTTGGTTGACTCGTCTACAGCGTCACCATGTGCGTTCACTTTTCCTTTTCTAATATACAATTATAAATGTCACTCAATTTATACGGCAATGTTCATTTAATTAATAATTTTTTTTGTAAGAAAAAGTTATTTATTTTTGTTCTGAAAATAATGAAAACGTGACCGACTAGTGTTTGGTCCAATGGTTATTTATTGTCTCCAATAGATTACCCGAGATCTTAAATTCGATGTACATGAATACCAGAGTGTTAGGTGGGCATATTAGCACATTATAAAAGTACATTGTAAGTATTCGCCTATTATTTGTATGAAGAATAAGAAAATGAGAATGGAAAAGTGATGGGAAATTACTGGAGAAAGAAAAAAAGCAAGATGTTGAGACGGCAGAGGGTGACTGTTAATTTCTGAGTGGTGCGTTGTTTGAAAATTGAAAGGTTCCCAAATACCGGCGTCAAAGGTCGTGAGGGTGACTGCTTGCTGGCCAGAGCAAGCTGAGGTTGAAAGGAAGGAGCAAAGGGAAACGGAATGGAATGAAATTATGGAAAGAAAGGAAAGGGTGGAATTGGAAAGGCATGCAGAAAGGACCTTGTTTGGGTCAACAATGCGCGTTTCTTAAGCCACAAGTACGAAATTATGAACCTCTATCTATCTTTATGCTCCTTTTATTATTTTCTTCCATGCCTTGACAATCTGCTCCAAACTCTCCAATAACACAATGATGGGTGCCTTGCCTTGCATCTTCACATGAAACAACAAAAATAAATCTTTTTGGTTTTTCTTGTTAAGTACTGTTGAACATATATTGAGCTATATATATATATATGTATTACAAGAAAGAATTTTCGGAAATGTCAATCATGCACTCTCATATGAAAAAAGTTAAAACATATCAGAGTGAATGATTGCGGTGGAGTGGCATCCTATGGGAAGTTTCACGCTTACGTTCTAATAACTTTTAATCTCTAATCAAAATGCATGACAATGATATCCCAAGTTAATGAATGTTTGTCGTTAATATTGACTGAGTTGTAGCAAAAATGCTTTTGTGATGAGGTGTCTATAACTTTTGGCTATATGATTGTTTACTTCATCAAAGTTATTATTATTATTTTTTGTCAAACTTTATCAAGCTATTATTAATCATGTTTATCACATAAAACAATTTCCAGGCCCAATTTGGAAACACTATGAAATGTCCCTCGAAGAATTCAATTCCTTCGTGCCAAGCACCTGGAAATTAGTATATGGCACAGAAAGTCGTCCTAGAAAATAAAAACAAATTAAGAAGGGTGACCGCTTAATGTTCAAAATCCAGTTTTTTCAACCATATGAATCAGCATGTGATTTGACGTAGTATATATAAGCATATAGCCTCTCTGTCTTCCTGAGCTGCAAATAACCAGCAAGAGAAGCAAGATGATCATCAAAGTAAACCAGCGCTTGTATGTGGAGAAGGTGGTCATCCACGAACAAGCTGGTCGACCCGCCAGCCCACCACCACCTCCACCAGCTTTTCCGCCATCCCCGAGGCCCTAGACTCTCAAACACATGGTTCCCACCCTCTTTTACTCTACTGCTGCCAACACTTTAATTTCTGAGTTTCATGCTTGTATATATAATTTACTTATATACATATAATTGGATAAAAGAAAGAATAAAAAGATTTCCAGTTTAATGAATACATGTCTCGATGGTGGATCACTGCAAGAATTTACAACTTTGAATTCATTTTATGAGGAGGGTTTACCCCTTTTACTTCTTGTTTCTTAAGTTCATTGTCTCCTTGTTCAGTTTTTTCTATGCGACCGTTAGAAAATCAAGATTCAACCCATAATTAGTTGAATGTGGGCAGAGATACCCAAAATTATTTAAACTATTGATGTAAGACTAATCTTTTTTCCAGGTGAGACAAATACTCCGACAAGAGACCTCCATATCATATGATAAGACTAGGATTTATAACGGGTTTACCCCAAAACTTTTCTGTTTTTCAATTTGCCATATAACACTTAGATATGTTATTATTTGATTTGATGAGGATGTCACTAATCATTTTCTGTATCAGCAGCTGCAGCCAGCAATTAGTTGTATATTATGTTCATTTTGGAAGAGAACCAAACTAATAATAATAGAGTTGGTCTAAAGACTCCAAACTCGTGGATATCAGCCTTACATCACCCAACCACCAGCAGAGAGCAATGTAACTGGACAACTTGCAAAGTACGACAGCGTTTTAAATACATTCCTTCGTACTCTCCCAACTCAACAACACCAACCCCAACATTCAGGATTCAGTGGGATATCATATTTGCACCCGCCCCCACCCACCTACCAATACAGAAAGACAAACAAATTTGTTTTGCAGTGGAGAGAATCTTTAGTCGGCGTTTATTTTGTCTTTGAGGCCTTGCCCCAACCAATGGGCTGACCAGCACTTTAGCATTCATAAATTAGTCAAGCTTTGAAACCAAAGTATCTATCAAATTCAATAAAGAAAGGACAAACCAATGAACTGCAACTATAATGTTGCCCCCCAACATTAGAAGCAGCTAAGAGAGTTGTTAATGTTTAAACACTGTTCTTAAGGCTCGTTTTGTGCCTCAAGTGGTTCAGAACATTTACCCTACATCCGAAATCCCAAGTTTAAAAAAACCAAAAAATAACGACACATTTGGTGTTTAGAATTGGATTTGATAACTCACTAATTTCATTATGTAGCCAATTGACCTTGTGATTCATATTTCCTCAATAAAACACAAAGCATACTAGGAAAGTCGACAAAACTAGCTTCTGATATTTGCTCAATCGGTTTGTTGTACCCTGTAAACTCAAAACGAACATACAACTGGAACATGCTTATCATTTCGAAATTCAAATGATTTTTTCTCCTTTCTAATATTTTTTATCACTTATTTCGCTTTGGTTCTAACGAACATATAAACCTCTGCAAAGTACATCAATAATGAATGATTAACAAAAGGTAGCCAATACAAATGCCATTGGAAGATAAACACTGAAGCAGCACCATTACCCTTTCTGGAATAAGATGGTGTGGTTTAGAAATTCAAGTACAAAACCCTGAAAATGGCTTCCAAAATGCAATCAGTTTAATGTTGACAGCCACAAATATCAAGGACAAAACAGAGTCAAAAAAATTCCTCGCTCTTGTCAATGTTCTCCCGAGTTATTTCACAAGCAGTTCCTCCCCGCACAGGATGATCTACCAGTTATTTGACAAGCAGTTCCTCCCCACAGGATGAGGAGAAATAATGTACAATCTCTATATCTCCTGAAAGAAAATTAAAGAATTATTCAGATAGATAAAGAAACTCACTTTATTAAAACCCTAAACACTCTATGAACCATAGAATAACCTAAAACTCTGATTAAAGAATGTTTGTACATACAGATCTGTAGCACGCATACAATAACCATATCATGTAAGCACCAAACCATTCCATGAACCATGAAAAAACCCTTCAACTAACCTTGATTGGGAGAAATTTCTGCATTTGAGTAGTAAAATTAGGCACTTGCAGCCAATGACGCCGATCTGTAGCATGCTCTCTTCGCCGCACGAACAATATCTTCTACCTGTAAAAACAGTTAACAAAGATGTAAATGGCAATGCAGCCTAGCCTACAGCCCAATTAATGGCAAAGAGCCAACAACTAAATAACTATTGCACCAGTTGACCAACTATAAGGCAGTGCAACCATATTTCAGTGCCAACAGTGGAAATACACCATACACTGATAATTGATACCAAACCATAAAAATCAGAAGGGAACGAACCTGAGGAACAGCCAATCTCTCCAAATTAGCAGCATAAGGCATGGGAACATCAGCCCCAGCAATTCTCTCAACCGGTGCATCAAGATAGCCAAAGCTATCCTCAACAACAGATGTGCTGTTAAGAAGTAAGTGTTAAGTATAAAAAGTGTCTGAAAATCACTCAGCAGGGAACATACATGAGTGCGAAGAGACAGACCAGATTTCAGCACCAACACCATGCTGAGGAAACCCTTCTTCAACTGTTACCAGCCTGTTGGTTTTCCTGACCGAAGCATTGATGGTGTTCCTGTCCAGAGGACGAATTGACCGCAAATTTATGACCTGTAATAAAACAAATAGTCAATAATGTCTCTATTGCTAGAGTACGAACAAGATTGTGTTGTTACCAATATAAATTTACCTCAGCACTGATTCCTTCCTTAGCGAGTATCTCAGCCGATAGACGAAGAAGAGAAAGAACCACAGAGAGGAAGAAGGGGGAGAGAGAGAGAGAGAGAGAGAGAGAGAGAGAGAGAGAGAGTCTGGCTGCAAACCAAAGACTATATAAGCAAGAATTTAATAGAAGTGCCTATAAAATACACTTTCTATGTTCTCTCTTATGCTGACGTAAACTAAAAGAAACGTGTCAACAAATAAGCACCCATAACCCACAAATTAAGGGCAAAAGTATTAAGGAGATGTCAAATCGGCAGGCAAACCACTAATGGAATGTTGAACAATTATAAAGGCAACAGTATTTCACGGCAGCAACTAGGTGCTTCTTGTCAAAGCTATGATAAAGTTTCATGCAAGTTCCATTTCAAATTCCTCTAAATTATTAAGTACCACTTATTAAGCATCTGTCACGTCAATCCAGCTCTGACTAATACTTACCCAATTTGCTCTCCCCCCCACAACCACAACCCCCGCGCGCGCGACCAATTCGCGGTACGTTAGCCACCTGGATCAATATATTCCACGAACTGCATTTGTTAAGGAGAACCAGTACTGGGAGAGATGTGAAGACAGGGATGGAGAGAGAGAGAGAGAGAGAGAGAGAGAGAGAGAGCGCAAAGGAGGGAAAGAGCAATGGAGGGAGAGAACGATGGGAGCTTTGAAATTGGGTCATAAGTGTAGCAAAGAGGAGGAAGGCATTGGTCCTTCAATTTAATAAAGGAAGGGGGTGTTCCAAAGAGGCACCTGTTGGAAATGAAGGCACGGGTCTTTCAAAGACCCTCTGAACTTCCAACTAATTTTACCATTAAATAAATAATAAGTTAAATTACTCCCCTTATATTTTTCCAACGAAATAAACTCCCCTTAATTAAAGCTCCCTCTGAACTTCCAACTAATTTTACCATTAAATAAATAATAAATTAAATTACTCCCCTTATATTTTTCCAACGAAATAAACAACCCTTAATTAAAGCTCTTTCTTAATTTTAGATTACATATTTAATTTAGTTAACCTGCTATACACATACTCTCTCGTTCCCTTACCAGGTAACTATGCTCTAACTTAATAGCAAAAATTACACCCTATTATTACATGCACCACATCCAGCCAGCAGAAGGAGGTAAAGTAAACAAACCTGCAGAGCATAGCCGACCATTTTTGAAAAAGCTGTAATAGTGACATCCTTTCCTTCTTTCTCAATCTGAGTTTAATTATATTACGATTAGAAGGCAATCATCATTGATAGAGAACAAAAAAACGTGGAATTAAGAGTGCAATCAACAAGCATCTTTCAGATGCATTTCCATTAGCTGAGTGATCACCTTAGCTTTCCCTATTGGAAGGCAAAAACTGGAATCAAGAACTTCAGCTGAAACAGGAAATGACTCACCATATCTGAAACAGAAAATTACAGCGAAACATCAAACCCATAATATGTTTGACAAGATAACAAACAACATAAACATGACAATCTGCAGTGAATTACTTACAGCAACTCATTCTCAAGGAAAACAACAGGATCAGGGTCCCTAATGGCAGCTTTTAGGAGCCCACGAGCATCTTCAGATGAATAAGGGGTCAAAACTTTCAACCCAGGGACGGCAGCATACCATGCTGCATAACACTAGATCAAAAAGCATACCATTAATTGTCAAAATTCATTCGCAATTCACACTAACTAAATGGTAACATATGAAAGATGGCAATGTAACAAAGTAGCTTGAAGAACATTACTTGAGAGTGCTGGGCACCAACACCAGCAGCAGCACCGTTTGGTCCTCTGAAAACAATGGGGACATTTATTTGGCCTGCAGACATATAATTTGATTTTGCAGCAGAATTGATGATGTGGTCAATTGCCTGCAACAAAAGCCCTAACTGAGATTCACAATAACAACAACAGAAAATACATAATCCCCTAAAGAATGATAAATAGGACTAAATGATCTAGCAGGCTGATAAGAACAAGACTGTAAAATACCTGTAAGTAAATAGATATAATGCAGCCAAACAAAAGATTTCAAAGTTCTCATCCTTTTCAACTTAACAGTCTTAGAAGGTGAAACATCTGAAATCCTCTAGGGAAACCTCTCAATCTCTCTCTCTCTCTCTCTCTCTCTCTCTCACTCTCTCTCTCTCAATCACTCTCTCTCTCTCTCTCTCTCTCTCTCTCTCTCTCTCAATCAATCAAGAGGGACCCCTGTTTAATATAACATCTAATCCTTCCAGCACAGTTTAAACACTTAAAAAACTCCAAAAATGTTCAATTCTTAACTCTATACAATAAAATCTTAAGTAAACGATTAGAGGTTAAAAAGGCATATCTTTACACCAACTCAGCCTACCAAGGGTAACAGGGCAGCAGCATGAAAGCACAAAATTTCATTAGTGAAAAACTTGAATCCATTTCATGGTGAAATAAATCAAGAACACTTCTCCTGGGATGGAAGGTATCTGGATTTTCTATAGAACAAGACCAAGACAAGATTTGATACAAGTATAATATGAACAAATTCAATAAGTGCCCATGTCAGCATTTTAGATGGCCATAGTTTCAGACTATCCAAAACAACCTTCAGTGTCAAGACATCAAATATATAACATTAAACTCAAGTACAAAAAGGTCAGAAGTTTATAACCAAAGAAAAATCCTCCAACCTGCATTGAGAAGTTAAAGGTCATAAACTCCACAACAGGTTTCAAACCATAGTAAGCAGCACCAACTCCAATCCCAGTGAACCCAGCCTGTAAACATTAAATGAGATAAGTCAGCTACTTTCACTAATGTAAATAAACATGCAGGACCAACATAACATGAAGTCTAGGAGCGAAATAAAGAAGATGGAAGAAATTAATGATTTTACAGAACCACAGAAGTAAACAAAAGAGAATTTGCATGGCTTGTCAAGTAACAGGAATTACCTCCGTGATGGGGGTATCAAGAACTCTGTCAGGGCCATACTTGTCGAGAAGTCCTTTGGATATCTATATACAATGGAGCATAAAGGCCAACTGTCAGAGATGTGTAAGTTCACATGGGATAGTAATGGAAAAGGAGGGAAAAAAGGAGAATTCAAATGTATTCTTCGGTAAATAATTCTAACCTTGTAAGCACCTTGGTATTCCCCAACCTGCATAAAATAAAGAACAATGATCAAGCTTACGAAAACAAATTCTGTTGGTTTCTAAGTAAAAAATAGTACAGCCTATCCATGTATCCTCACCTCTTCACCCATCAAGAACACTTTCGGGTCTGCAGACATTTCCTCATCGAGTGCAGAGTTTAAAGCATCCCTCACTGTCATCTGTGCATAATTTTCATTTGCAAAAAAAATATTAAGTGCCTCTGGAAAGTGAAGACATGCCACTGGGCATAGGTACAAATAAAAACTAATGCCCAAAAGTTATGTGAACAAGCAGAACTTCATATACAAGCAGGACAGTAAAATTGGGAGTCTAATACAGGTTTTTAAGTAGATGCCAGAAAGAACAATACGAGCAATTCGAATCCGAAAACTAACTTTACCTCTTTTGCGGAAGATGAAAAAGCTCTCAATGCCGATGTGGTGGGGCGGATCCTCTGCATGGACTGCCCCAAAATCTGAACCATCACAAATATTGGGAAAACAAATCATATTAAGGGTAAATCAATGAAGTGTCTTCCATAATCAAAACCACAATAAAGAATTGCAGAAATATTAGGGTGTACCGTAGCAGATGAGCTTCCAGCACCCACTTTTTGCCTTAAAATCCCCAACATCTTTGTCTCTTTTCCTCAAAATCAAACTGACCACCAAATAAATAAAAAAACAGAAAGAAAAAAAAAACTCTTTAGGAACTGAAAATTTTCAGTGAAAGCACTGAGCATATGAGGAAGAACAAAACGATGTACTGGACATAAGGAAACAAAAGATCAGATCAAAATTGATAGGGAAATAAATCAGAGGGCCTAGGAATTTGGGAGAGAGACGAACCTTGTTGACGGGTTTGGAGTGGGGATCGGATCGGCGACAATATGTGTAAAAATGAGCGTGAAGGGAAGCAATTGCAGCCACCGCTCTTTCTTCAATTACCTTTCGTTTTAATAATTCTGTATTTTGTTTTCTCTCCGTATCTTTTATTATTTATTTCATTTTCCCTTTTTATCATTTTTTAATTTGGAAATTCCACCGAGTTCTGCGGCTTCGGAAAAATGTAATATTACGACGAAGGACCCGTGACAAGTGACCACATACATTTTTTTAACAACAAATGGAAAAAATATATAATAAAATATGCAAAATGCTGTTTGTCTAATTCAATGGAAAATGTCCTTAATTTGCAGATAAGTGGTAATTCGAACCTCATGACATTTTAGTAGAATGTGTGAGAAACTCCATTCACAACTATCGCTTATATTTTTTATTTTTAAAAAAAAAGCAAAATGCTCTTAAAATAAGTGTAAATAAAAAATATAGTTTTTTGTACACTTATTATTTGACTTTCCTTATTAAATAATAATAGCAAAATAAAAAGGTAAAGTCGTAATTATGTGGGAAGTCCCTGGTTGGCGGTCAATTTTGGAACCAAAACGCTTTGAGGCGTGGACAGCCGCAGAAGCACAAGGTGTAGTTTGAAAAGATTGTTAACGACAAGAGACAATTAAAAAATGATTAATGTCAATTAAAAGATAAATTAATTAATTATGATAAATAGCGCAGAGAGGGTAGGTTAGTTCCTTTGCAGATAGAGAAAAAGGGAGGTAGGTAGGCAGGCAGGGCTATGGTGGGGGGGCGGATTAGTGGACAATGTGCAATAGAGAAAAAGGGAGGTAGGTAGGCAGGCAGGGCTATGGTGGGGGGGCGGATTAGTGGACAATGTGCACCCAACTACCAAACAAGGCAATGTTTGTTTGTTGATATAAAATTGAATCAAAATCAATAGGTTTTTTTTTGGTAGCCATCCAAAGTGGAGGAAAGGTATTCGATGTTTTGGGGTCCAGTTTGCTTCAGCCTTCAAGTATCAACTCCACCCAATCGCTGTTCGTGTTGTTTTGTTGCAAACACTTGTACGGGGCAAGAGAAGTCCATTTTTGACTTTGAAAATAAAAGTCGTAATTTAGATTCGTTATTTTTTTCGGTTAAATATCATAAGGAGCTCCCACACCTAAAGGGTGAGATTAATCTCCCCCTATAATATTCCAACAACCTATCATCATAATGGAAGGAAAATATTAGGAAGTGTCAAAAAAGACTAATCATAATTGACAGACAAAGACCCTAAAAAATTGAGACCTTGAGCCTGACCATCCTCTACATAAAAAGCAAACACATCATCAATCAAAGTTTCACCAACTTCAAAATCCCTACAATCCTGAGTTTCCATATCCTGATCAACAACTCTAGAATCCCTAGAAGTAATATTTGGAGCTTGAGGCTTAGAAATGAAAAAAGAATCATTACTAAGAGCATCAACCTCCCCACTTTCCAAAACTCCATTACCACAGTTGCCCTATGTTTAATTGAAGCTTGGTCCAACTCAAACACAAAAGTTATGGTGGAAACATGAGATGAATTCTTAGAGTTAGACCTCAAAACAATAGGAGTCCTAGTAGAAGATTTATTTGAAATATCAGACAAAACTTTCCTCGGCCTACCAACTTTTTTCTTGCCTTTATTAGGAGTTAGTTCATTCCAACCACCAATATCTTGACTCTGAATAGCCTTCCCATTAAATGGCATCAGATTATCCGAAGTCCCAAAAACATGCTCTTGCTCACCATCAAAACAATTGTTCTCCAAGATATTAAATCTAAAACCAGATGAATCATAAAGCCCAGTCGCAGAATTAACCCCTTTAACAACTTTAGGCAAATCACTGCCACAATCAATAACCTTCTCTAGTCTATTATGGACCACCTCATGGTTAACACCATTTCTTTTATCTTCAATAGCAGTAGTTCTATTTTTAAAATTCTTCTTCCAAGCTTTTCTAGTATGAACAACATTCCAGACACCAAAACTAGCCTTATCCCCAGTGGGATCAATTGGGGCTCATTGATTACCATCAAGTGTCATCTTACGTAACTTCTCCACTCAATTGGAATGTATCTTTTCTTGAATATGCCCAGTCATATCCATATCAGCTCATTCTCCCTATGGACAAGGTTAGCAAATTTGATAATCGCATAATTCCCTACAAATTTGATAATCGCAGAATTCCTCCGAGGTCTATAGATCTTATTCTTAACAAGTTCTAAAAAATGAATCGAATGACCATATGGAGAATCCTCAACTTCATAATCACCATATTCAATGGAGAAACCATCATTCTCCATAACTTCAATATATTCAAAAAACAAGAAGAGCTTAGTAACTTATCTTTGAAATTAACCTCTGGCATGGAAGGGATATGATCTGACTGATCCATCATCATTGCCTGCAGGAGGTGCAAAATCCTCATAACGGAAACGTTAAGAAGAACCATCTTTCATGACAACTAGACTCTCTGAAGGTCGCCGAGCCGAAAACGTGAAACCACGAGACCCAATTGCTGTCGAAATAATCGGATCTGAAAAAGGTGAGCAAGAGAACGCAAAAGAAAGATGAGCGGGTGGAGTGCGTTCAAACGCACTGATTCTTGGGCCCTTTTATTTTAACTCTCTCACAAGGGTGTATAAAACATGTCATTTTTCTATCAAATAAGATTGCTTAGATAAGAAATGAGTTTTGTTTAGGTTAAGCGAAATTTGTATCATTCACAAAATGACGATGCATATTGCATTCAGATAACAACACTTGTTGGCTAGATGCTAGCTTGTTTATTGCCATTTTGAAAAGCAAGAATCCAAACAAAACAATCCAAAAAAATATAAGTAAAAATTCTAAGGGGTTTCTCTAATGTGAGATTTCATTGCAATATGTGAACATCCTTCAAATGCATCATGTATCATAGAAATTTCTAAAGTACAGTTTGTTTGCATGCTAAACAAATATATTATATTTTAAAAGGTTTGTAGTCTAAGTAATTAAAAATATTTATATATATACATGTGGATTTTTGTTTAATTAATATCATTAGAATAAAAATAATAAGAAAATAAATACCTCAAACAATTTTAAAAAATTTGAAGGCAATAAAAACCATTAGTCTCATAATTGTAGATGTAGCAAAAGAGCCATATCAATTGAACTCAAGTCCACCCCTAAGTGTGCCATTTAAAAGGCAAAACGTCAACCAAGGTGGTTGGTGTGAGTGGTTCGGCACTCTCATTCCTTAAGAGAGGTCAGAGGTTCAATCCCTGCTCTCGTATGGAGTCACCACTTTGGCCAGCACTTTACCCCTTATGGGCCGACCCGGTGTGAGCGGGGATTAGTCTGGGTTGTGGTTAAGGCTTAAAGGTGCCACCCATAGTTGGGGCCCATCCAGGACCACCTCGTGGTTCATGCCCAAAAAAAAAGGCAAAACGTCACTTTTGGTCCCTGTAGCTTATCACTTTTACCACTAAGGTCATTGTGGTTTCAATTTGAAGTAATTCAAGGACAATTCTCAATTTCAGACAATTTTTTTTAACTTTTGTTAGTTGTGGAGGGGCAAATTCAATCCACAAATTATTAAAAAGTTAATTCCTTTTAAAATAAACCATGCAAATATAAATTTTAAAATAAAAATAAAACATTGCTCTCCTCTTTTACCTCCCAACCCCAACACCCTCCAACCGTCCCAACCCCACCTCAACCAGCAATCACCTCCCTGTAACCCAACCCTCACCCCAGCCAACCACCACCTTCGTATAATTGGCACTTGCAAGCAGTGATGAAGGGCAAGTGTAATTATTCTTTATTCTTCCTCAACATAAAGAGTTGGGTAAATTTAACTTTACTACCCTCCCGAAATTCAGACTTTGCTACACGAAGATTTTTTCGTCTCAATCTCATGCCAAACTTTGATTTTACTACCACTTTCATACCTCTGTTAGTTTGACCGTCAAATTTTCCGTTAAATGATGATATGGCACGTTGACCCATTGGATTTGTGCCACATGGATAAATAATTAAATAAATAATATTTTTAAACAAATATAAAATATAAGTAAATAAATAAATAAACTTAAAAATTAAAATTAAAATTAAACAAATATCCCTCTTCTTCTTCGCGATAGTGATAGCCCAGAACCCCAACCAAGAGCCCTTATCTCCGCCATGTTTCAATAAGTGGACCTCAACTTTGCCTTTTGCCTCCTCCATCCATCCACCACCGCAACGACCGTCATGACCACCTCCGCCTTTAAAGTCACCGCTTGACTCTCTCTCCTCCTCGATCATACATGTATAGCGCACGAAGACTAAGACCTAACGAAGGTAGGAGCCTTGTTGTTGCTGGGAGAACTAGTTCTAGTGGGCATACAAAGAGTTGTGCCATAGGCCATTGGAGACCTACTGAAGATTCAAAGCTAAAAGAACTTGTGGCCCAAATGTCTCTAAAGTTGGGTATGAACTTGCAAATAACCTTATAGTTTGGGGGGTTTTATTTAATTTTTCCTTTAAAAAAAATGATAGAAATTGAGAATTGCCCTTGAATTGCTTTAAATTGAAACCACATGGACAAAAATGACCAACTTGAAACCACATAAACCTTAATGATAAAAGTGATAAGCCATAGGGACCAAAAGTTACGTTTTGTCCATTTAAAATGACAATAAAGTCCATGGATCTGAATGAAGCCCAAGAGACCAGTGAGTCGAACCCAAGCCCATAACAATCTTGAAACGTGTGTTCCTATAACGTGGTTACATTACTGATATTTACAAAGTTAGGAAAAACACTTACCAGTAAGACGGTTTGGCCGAGTGGTCTAAGGCGCCAGATTTAGGCTCTGGTCCGAAAGGGCGTGGGTTCAAATCCCACAGCCGTCATAACTTTTTTGGTTTTTATCTGGTTATATTGTTCATTAGACGACCAAACAGGAAAGCCCTCGAATAAATTGAACTCCAGCAACAGCAAATTTATTTTTTTCCCCAAAAAATATATTGAACTGAATGCTTAGAATTTTATCTCAAGACTGTATGTAATAAGCTAACAGTGTCCATGTATGAGCAGTACAAGTAGGTGTGATTTATGCTTTTTTGTTTTTGTTGGTAAAAAATATCTTTGTTATTATAAAGCCAAACTCTTCTTAAGCTTAAATAATATTTAAAAAGGGCAGAGGTTAACGGGTTCTAGTCTAGTGAAAAATGGTCTTCACTTGCAGACCAGGGGCGGATCCAACATAAGATCAGTGTGGTCTCAGGCCCCTCCCCCCAAAATTTTTACCTCTTCTATTTTAATATTATGATATATTATATTTTTATCTCTTTATATATGATATATAATATTATAATATATTATATTAGTTTTAGGATATTTACCCTAAAATAAAATAATATATTAGGCTTTTTGTCTACAAATTAATCATAAAATTTATTGATCTCTCTTTCTACTAATTTCCCTTAACTCTTCTAGGTTAGTTTTATGATGATTGCACTAAAAACTCCTAAAATTTTAACCTTTCTTTCTCTTCCTCTTTTGTTTAAAGCTTTGTGAATTTCTTATTTTCCTCTTATTTTTTTCATGTATGAGTTGAGTACCTTAGTATTGTGATTTATGAATTATTATTATTTTCTATTTCTTCTTTTTGTTGGAATATAAATTATCAAATTTTAAGTCCTTAATAGTGTAGATGATGAAATTAGTATTTAACCAATTTGAAAAATGAAATTCATGACAATTATGAAGCGAAGACAAGTTTTATTAAGAAGCCCCTCTCATGTGAAATCCTGGCTCCTTCATTGCTTGCAGACCAGTAGTCTCAAATTCGAACCCTTATGACACCTTGGTCACGTGTGTGAGAAAATCCCTTTCTCCCAATATCACTTGTATATAAAATTTTTAAAAAAATAAATGAAGGTAGAGAAGTGGAAAACTTAAGTAAATATAATAAAAGAAGTTTGAAAATGAAAAATAATGCGCGCATTCCACAAACATGTTAGAAGCAAGAAAGAAGAAAAAAAAAACCAAAAATACAAACAAATGAGAGATTGTCAAATGAGCTAAATGGGCTAGATTGGTCTAGAGATTTGGGCTCAACCCATATTATTTTCCAAGTGCTGTGGTCCCTGAAGCCCACACTATGTACTAACCCAACCAATCCAATAGAGACAAAAGAGACGGCAAAAAAAGAGAGCGAGCGTGAGAGAAACAGAGAGAGAGAGAGAGAGATGGCGGGTGCGTTTTGGGGGACGCGAGTGCTGGAGATAGTGAAGAAGCACGACTCTGGAGGTCTATTGTGGAAGAGAATAAAGCTGACCACCACCCGTAAAGCCAACGCGAAGAAGCGCCTCCTCCGTGTTTGTTTTATGATGATTGCACTAAAAACTCCTAAAATTTTAACTTTTCTTTCTCTTCCTCTTTTGTGTAAAGCTTTGTGAATTTCTTATTTTCCTCTTATTTTTTTCATGTATGAGTTGAGTACCTTAGTATTGTGATTTATGAATTATTATTTTTTTCTATTTCTTCTCTTTGTTGGAATATAAATTATCAAATTTTAAGTCTTTAATAGTGTAGATGATGAAATTAGTATTTAACCAATTTGAAAAATGAAATTCATGACAATTATGAAGAGAAGACAAGTTTTATTAAGGACCCCCTTTCATGTGAAATCCTGGCTCTGTCATTACTTGCAGACCAGTAGTCTCAAATTCGAACCCTTATGACACCTTGGTCACGTGTGTGAGAAAATCCCTTTCTCCCAATATCACTTGTATATAAAATTTTTAAAAAAATAAATGAAGGTAGAGAAGTGGAAAACTTAAGTAAATATAATAAAAGAAGTTTGAAAATGAAAAATAATGCGCGCATTCCACAAACATGTTAGAAGCAAGAAAGAAGAAAAAAAAAACCAAAAATACAAACAAATGAGAGATTGTCAAATGAGCTAAATGGGCTAGATTGGTCTAGAGATTTGGGCTCAACCCATATTATTTTCCAAGTGCTGTGGTCCCTGAAGCCCACACTATGTACTAACCCAACCAATCCAATAGAGACAAAAGAGACGGCAAAAAAAGAGAGCGAGCGTGAGAGAAACAGAGAGAGAGAGAGAGAGATGGCGGGTGCGTTTTGGGGGACGCGAGTGCTGGAGATAGTGAAGAAGCACGACTCTGGAGGTCTATTGTGGAAGAGAATAAAGCTGACCACCACCCGTAAAGCCAACGCGAAGAAGCGCCTCCTCCGTGTTTGGCAGGTTCTCTTCTCTCCCTTTAGTTAATAATACCATTTCTGATTTCTCAGTCTCTGATTAGGGTTTAGGGTTTAGGGTTTAGGGTTTAGGGTTTTAGTAATACCGCCGATGTCGGAGCTATTTACTTGCTTGAAATCGGAATATTTGATTTTAAAAGTTATGGGTTACGTAATTAGAGGCCACTGGCCAGGCAGTAGAATCCGCCATTGTTTTGTGGATGTGTCTTGTGCTTGAAAGTCGTAATGTGCATAAACCCCAGCATATGCTGAAGTGCTCTTGAGTTTTGGCAATTGAAAAATGAGATTCCCGGTTGGGTTTTCTCAAGCATACTTTTGAGAGAAAAATTACAGGAAAAAGGATTAAGCTTGATCTTGATAGATGGCCATACAGCATTGCCTTGGATGGAAGAAATGCTTTCCTATCATCTTGTGATCATAATTTATGGTCAATTAACAAGGCCTATTAGGTGAAATGCCCTATGAAGGAAACTATGTGAGATATTTGTAAAAAAAGTTTGATTTTTTTTTTGTAGTTTGATGGAAGATAGGTACAAGGCTAATTGTTTTTCCTTTGAATTTTGGTTATTTGTTTCAAACATATTTTGGACCCTAGTCATCAATGGTTGAGCCTGTCTAATTCTATTGTAATTTTTGTCAATTAACAAGGCCTATTAGGTGAAATGCCCTATGAAGGAAACTATGTGAGATATTTGTAAAAAAAGTTTGATTTTTTTTGTAGTTTGATGGAAGATAGGTACAAGGCTATGTTGATTTCCTTTGAATTTTGGTTATTTGTTTCAAACATATTTTGGACCCTAGTCATCAATGGTTGAGCCTGTCTAATTCTATTGTAATTTTTACGGGTTCTTTATGCATATCTATTCTATTGCATACGCTGAGTGCTTATTTTGGCTGCTTGTATAATGTGTTTCTGTTCTAAATTGGTCAGTTCACCTCGTATGAGCAGTCCATCCATTCCAATGATAATCTACTTGCATGATCTTACCCATGTGCTTATGTAATATCTGCTTCCGTTTACAAACATGTCTGGTGGTGGGTCGCATAAGGAGCCACTAATTCTATATACGCCTAGATGAAATCACAGATGCTTTGTTGGTTTGTACTTGTACACTCCGAAATCTTTGTTGGGATTTATATGTTGTGTTACACACTTTGAAGATCCTCTATTTAACTGATATTGAACTTCTGGAAATGCCCCTTTTCTTGCAGAATGAGGCTGTTCTGAGGGCATGTGCAGAAACACCCACTTCACAATCATCAGGAGCTGCTGCCAGTGGAGTCTGTGAGAAAGATAGCACAAGTAGCCAATAATGAGGTAGAATGCTAGGCAAACTTGGAGGTGTTCGTTTGGTCATTCTCGGGCCTCTAAATATCAACCATTTGTTATAACCTTCAAATGAATACTATCCTGAACCTCCATTTTGATCTTTCTATTTCTAGAGTTGAGGATTATGTACGGAAGCTTTTAAGTCATTGACTAAATACGATTATAATCATTTGTCACCGGGACAACTCTGATGAATTTTGATGGTTATTCCAAAATTGCTTGCTGCCGATGTGCATCTCAAACCTGAAGCTTATTGGTTTTATGGTATTGTTGTTGCTCCGTAGGATTGTGTCTCTGAGAACATCATTCAGTAGAGTCAATGCCAGCCACATCTGAGTCTAAAGCAGAATAGGATTGCATATTTGATAGTAGGATAGTAGGCCTTAAGCTGAGATTGGCTGTTGGGGTTTCAGCACATCTTAAGTTATGTTGCTTTTAAATCTCATCTTATCGCTATTTTCCTTATGGCGGAAATATCTCTAGCTCTGTTGTAATATTTACTTCCAAGTATTGTTTGAAAAGTCTCTTCTAGAGGGAATCTTTGCGCTTCCAAATTCTCATACACATGATAATACTGAATTTTGTCACAGGATGATGCGTGGTCCATGTTTTATTTATAAGAAAACGGGGTTGGGAAGAAATGTGGACACAAAATCCGCGGAAATAATGGTTGAAAACTTCCTATCCAGCCCCCTTGTTATGTTGTCATAAGACTGATTTTGACATTAAACAAGTTGGTAAATGAGTCTATTTTCGTTTCTGCATATGTCGCTATTATCTCACAGAATATCAACAGGGATACTCCAAAGCCAATCAGTGAGATGAATTTATAGTTTTGCACGCAACCATGATGCCCATTACATGTGCGGCTTCTGGGAAAAAATCTTATGTGCGTTCAGCTCATGTGTAGTGTCTTGTCTTTTTAGGAGGACTTATTGCTGCAAGGAAATTTGAGATTTTGACAAGTTAATGCATCTGTGGGATGTTGAAATGTCTCACTTTTCTGCTGCCAAAAGGAAGCAAATTCATAATCTTACTCCATATTTTGGCACTTTACAGAAGCCCCAAAAAATAAAAAGGTACCTGCTAGTACAGGGGAAAAGGCAAGAAACTACTCAATTCATGATGCAGGAGGGTTGTTGCCGTCCCATATTATCTGTCAATGAGCTCAGCACTCTAAAGTCCTTCAATGCTGAGGCAACCTCTTGGATTTAATTCAACTGAGCACACAGTTCACATCTTGTGCAATAGTAGTTGGTATTTAGCTTTTAAATCGGTTGATGGTGAGCTGTGGCAAATGGCTGCCGTGTTGGGAGGTATTTCCTTTTGCCCAAGGGCACCTACCCACTTGTTAAGTGCATCAATGATCAATATTTTAAACAAGGAAAGAAAAACATAAAAAACAATCTTCACCCTCTCCCTCACGAGATTCTCTCAGGCTTTGGATACCTTTTGGTTGTGTGTTGTAGATGTAATTAGGTTTCTTCTTTTTTTAATATAGTTTTTACCATTCACCACCCCATCATATTCATGACACTTGGACGTAAATTATGCTAGTTAATTACGGTAGTGAGAGATTCTCCATTATAATAAATTAAAAGGTCCACCCACATTAATTTAATTTAAATGTGAGAGATTAATATTTTGATTTGACCATGCCATTAAGAGTGGTTTAAAAATTGGACATGTCCCTGTTGCATAGATACGAAGCAACCCTTTCAAAATTTCTCCAAAAACCCAAAAAAAACATATAAAAGTGGTTGGTTTTCGGAACTGGTCAACATACACAATTTCATAATACATTCCCTGTCTGTTTGGTAATGCTTCCAAAATGTCACAAATGCCCCTCCGTGACACAAACTCAAATTGCCCTTCTAGTGTTTCTTTCTTTTATGTGATTGACCTAATCAGTTTAGCTCTAGTGTGTGGTCTACCATGACGGGCTACCCACGTGATTGACAATTCCAGAACCCAAGTCAGCAATCCACAATCCAATCCAATCCAATCCCATCCCTCTCTCTCCCTCTCTTACATACACACAAATTTCTTCTTCTTTGTTTTTTTTTTTTGGGTTCTGTCATGAAAATGAAATTAATATATAGAAAAAGTGACGTGAAGAACTCCAAAAGCCCTAGGTGATTCTAAACCACTGTCACAAGAAACTCTGGTCGGCATATTTTATTTTCCCTTATCTATTAATTTTATTTTTGTTTTTTCCCATCTGTTTATAGCAATAGCATGTCAAATTAATCAGACTGATAATCAAGGACATACTATCATGCCGTCCTTTGTCCACCTGATGTCCACTTGGCACTCTCTCATGGGTTTCCAAACCTATCCACCCTATGATCTCATCCTCCCATGTCTGTATAGGACGACAACCTACCTTGTAGGTTTTGTTCCATCATATTTTACTATTTCTCTCTCTCTCTCTCTCTCTTATTTTTCTCATAATCGTATTCACAAATTGCCCTTGTCAACACCAATGTTACAAGCACTCATTTTTTTATCTTGACAGTTGAGAAGATACTCTACTGTTATGTTGATGGAAGTCTAAAATTTGGATGAAGGGGGATGAACTCACTGCTCTGGCCAACGACCTCATACGCGTATGCAAATTGAGAAAATCGTTAATGATTATTGTATTATGAAAAAAAAAATCATAACTATGATGAGTTGTGTACTTTGATAAAAATAATACTGATGATGGAGTCAACTATATCAGGCTCGTGGCTCTTGCATGTACGACACGTGTGTTTACAGATGAATGATTTGGTATATTTCACCGCAGTGTTTTTACAGCCATAGCAGAGCAGCAAAATTACAGATGAGTGATTTGATATTTTTCTTGAGAGTGAGTTTACTTTGTTGCAAGTTGTAAGGAAAACTTGAATATAAAATGTTTCCCATCATTAACATGTTTGACAATGTGTGTTTGATAGTTTAAACTGTTGGATTAAGAGGTACCGTTTACGTAAACTAGCAGGAATGTGCAAGAAATGATATGCTTTAGGAAATTTAAGGTCATGGCCGATGGATCAGTTTTCTTAACTTGGGACCCTCCAACTGGCCATCTCCCACATTTTCTTTTCAAACGCAGCTGTCCCTTGTAAACAATAATCCACTGTGTTTTTTAGTCCCTCCACTCTCACCAACTGGTCCCGAAGATTCAAAACTTAGTTACCCCTGTTCCCCTGCACCGCCAAACCTACTCTCATAGGCCCTTTTTTCTTGTAGGACACTTAAATTAGTACACAGTTGTAACAAATGTTTGTGGAATACTATGTCAGAATGTCTGTTTTCTTGGAATTAGATTCCGTGATGCAGATTGGAGTACATTTGAAGATTTGTGTGACGGCTTGGAGTTCTTGGAGATTCGATCCATTTGAAAACAATGCTTAGGAATTGGGTTCCCTTTGAGTGATTTTACTTTCCCCAAAGGGAGAAAGGGAACCTCGTGCGAAGCTGATCTTTGCAAAGATAAAAATATTCTAATTCTTCTATTCCTCCCAAAATCTAAGGAAGGCTTTCGGAAATTTCATGTTATTGATGTACACTTTTGCTTGCTTTTTACTCTTGGGAGTCTCTTTTCAACACTTATTATTCCCCTTGAAAATGGCATGGCTTTTCTATAAAGAAATTCTGCTACATGATAAGCAGAACATGTTCATATTACGAGTGTGCTTGCTTCCAGAAAAAAAATAAATTCAATTCAGATACTGCAAATAAAATGGAACATCAGATATTAGAAAATTTGGGATTTGATTACATAGCGATAAAACCATCTGTTCACATACATTGCTCTTCATATTACCGACTACAAGTTACTGCCGATTTTCTTCCTTGGACATCTTTCGCTGCATTATAAACTTAAAAGGACCCAAGACTTGGATTTCCTAGATGGTTATTCTGATAAAGCAACCAGAAGCCTAATTACCGGTACAGAGACGACTAATTTAAGGGGATTATTGACTAAATTGCTACTGTTTTCTTCTAAAGTAAGGAAAACTATTGCAACTACTGCTTTCTTCATGATCATCTACTTGATCACTAGAAACGACCTCTGTGACTCCGCTGGAACCTGAGGAGGAGGAACAAGGTGCAAGGCTCAAATTTGCCCTGTCTTTTGTCATGAAATCGTAGAAAACAGGCCTGGCAGTCTTGGGTTTCCGAATCACTCGGTCATTGCAGGGTTGTTGAACTTGCTCCTCCTCATTTTTACCACCTCTTTTCTTCAAGAATATGCGGCAGAGGACCCAATTGTCCATTGGCACCACAGGACTCTGCAACTAAAAGAAAAAAAAAACATCATTAACAATGATAACATAATACACTGGAAAAAGAAAATGTGTGCTTTTTGGTTTGTAAAGCATCATAGAAGACTATTTGAAATGGATTTCTTGAAATTTTTAGTTGAACTACTCATGCAAGAGACAATTGGTACTGAGCAAACAACACTAAATAGAACAAAAAGCTCACTTGGGTTGAGTTCTTTTCTTGTGGGGCATTGAGGGCTGTATTTTCAGCCAAAACAAGGCGATATTCATGCATAATCCAATCAGTCCTAGTGCCATGGGGAGGCTTTCCTCTATAAAAAACCAGAGTTTTCTTCATACCCACAACTTGGTTGCCCCTAGAAGTCACAATTTGCTTGTCTAACCCAGTTGCCTTCCAATACCCAGAACCGGTTGCTCTGTTTGATCTGCTCCCATTGGGGTACTTGGCTTCCCTAGTGCTGAAGAAGTACCTCTCTTGCTCACAATCACCTAAACCCATACAAGCCGTACATGCATCAGAAACAACACTTAATACGATTTGGGTTTTCACTGTCTTTCAATTCTCTGTCTAATTTTCTTCCTTCAAGACCATTTCCATGTTAATACGATTTGGGTTTTTTATTGATAGGCATATGGCATTGTGGTTTGGTACAATACAAATAATAATAAAAATAAACCAATTCAACAAAATTGAAGTTTGAGAAATGTGAAACAAACCTGGCAAATCCCAAGGGTCAGCCTTGCAAACTTCAACCTCAGGGATGATAGAGGCAGGCAGGGGGCAAGAGAACACCTTGCGCTTCAAGTACTGAAGAACCAGCTCTTCATCCGTGGGGTGGAAGCGAAACCCAGGAGGCAATCTAAGCACACCATTCTTTACAAAATTAAGCCTCTCCATCTTGATTCTGACACAGCACAAGAAATTAAGTGAAAGCTCAAGCCTTTAGTTTTATCCCAAGCACAGTTGCAGTTCAACTTGGAACTCAAAATCAAACGGATTGAGTTAGAAGCAAAGTCATGGCAAGTTCTTATAGTCCATTAGAGCACATAAACAAAGAAGATGTTGGACAAGAACAAGAGAGAACAAGAACAAGAAGGAAAAGAGTCCTGGTGGAAAAAAAGAAGAGAAAAAGTTGCGTTGAGGGTGTGAAGATTAATGGTGGTGGGTATCAAGGAGAGAAAGTGTGGCTTCTTTTATAGTAATGGGTCTTAGAGACATATGATAAAAGGAGAGAAGGAGAGAGAGAGAATAGGACGACCCATTTGGCGTAAACTAGACTCAATCTCCTTTCCTTGACGCTATTTTAACAAGCGTTGAGGGCTCTACGAAAAGGTTAAAGTTCTCCATTTGAACGAAACCCAAATGCTTCTCATTTTTAAGCCTTGTTGTCCTCGACCTCACCTTTGTGTGTGGAAATAACCGAACTTGTTAACACCCTTTTTCAATCTTTTCCAAGCTTCCCATACTCAATTTCAGTCATGTTTTTAACGTTTACCCAAGTTAATTGGACACGTACATGTTTGGACGGCGCGGAGGTGCATTTTGGTCATCTCATGAAAGAATCAGATTTATGTAAAATATATTCTAAACTACTCCGACATAAAGGGCGGGAGATCGAGCGAGCTCGGTTGCAAGAGAGTGAACACACTGTATTAACCAACTTACCTAACTCACGTCCGAGCAAAATTGAGCATGGAAGGCTAGAAGGGTATAATGGTCATTTTGAAAATTCGATGAGCAAAGCCCAAAGTACAGGAAGGGCAGAAGGTATTAGTTGCAGCAAAGGTTACGGCCCCGTAAGGGTGAAGTCATGTTATGTCATGCTGACAGCCGTACTTGAACCAAAGCGTTAAAGGCATTGGGTTAGGAAATTACGGTTGTAGCCTTCATCAACAAAATAGTTATGGTGCCGTGCCATCGCGAGGGAAACAAAACTGTTGGGTGCTCAGAGAGCTTAGCCCATTGGAAAAGTACGGACTACGGAATATTATTAATGTCTGCGTTGCCTTTTGGAATAAGTGAATAACCAACCAAAACTAGCCTGAGGCTGAGAATAAATAAAGAGACTTTTGTGAAAAATATAAATCTTTTTTTTTATATTTAATAAATGTCTTTTTCTATTTTATCAAAGTTTGTTAATTTTACAAATTTATTCGACTTGTCACTTGTGTGTTACACAACAAAAGTCCTTTAGCTATTTCAAATGGTTATTATCATGGCAATGGAGACCTTAAATTAGGCGATTTGACAACTCATCAATAGTCAAGATTCCTTATTAATATCTCTTCGCATGGGAGTGGCTCTTTTTTTTATAAATTTTTTTTTAAAATTTTTTTTAGGATTAAAAAAGATAATGAGTAATTGTGTTCCATAAAAATAGGATCCATGATATGATTTTTCTTCTAAATTTAAATTTTTTTAAATATGAAAAAGTATGAATTTACCATATTATTCTTATTTAATTAATAATTTCATCTTAGATCCCGTTTGGTTTACGGAACGGATTTGAGGGGAAATTACTTCCCAAATTCATTTCCCATGTTTGGTAATCCTGGGAAAGTAACCAAGAAATACCACTTTATTTCATTTAACATGTTTGGTTTGTGTAGGAATGTAAAACAAAGTTTGTTTAATTTTCCAATTATACCCATATGAAATCAAATAAAAAAAGAATGCATTTAATGCGATATTGTAATTCTAAATTGTTAATTGAGATAATATGGTAATGAAAAATGTGTATTTAATATTGGCTCATTTTCCCAAACTTTCCCATGAGGAGGAAAACAAAACCCAAGGGAGTAGGAGGGCTTCACTTTCCCCTTTACTTTCTTATGTGCAAGGCAACGATTTCCCATACATGGATTTACCAAATATGGGAAAGCAATTCGATTTCTCATCCCCAAGCCTCCTTTCCCATGAACCAAATGGAGCCTTAATGTTTGCATTAACCAATGGCATTTTCGGGTATTTTGAATGTTTTACAATTCTCTGCCTTTTGCTTTATATATAGAGATATTAGCAAATTCACGTCAAACCTTTCCATTTTCTATTAGTTAACTATAAATTTATAATAACAAAATAGTAATTAGAAGTGTAATTAGAAAGTGTAACTCTTTGAAATAGCTAAAAGACCATTGTGTCCAATAATAAGATTTTTGCTTCATTTTTTACAAAATCAACGAGCCTTAATTACCCCTATCAATCTTTGATTTTCTCCACCAGCCTCAATCATCTCCAACATTGAGTATCTCCATCAGCCTTAATTTTCTTTATCAACCTTGATTTTCTCCATTAACCTTAATTATCTATATCTACATTTGATTTCATACATCGGCCTCAACTATCTCAATCAATCTTGATTTCCTCCACTAGCGTTCACCATCTCAATCCAAAGAGAAAATGAAGGCTTGATGGAAATAATTAAGGTTGTCTCAATGATTAATCATAATATATATTTTACAAATAATATTTGAGGTGATAGAATTCCAACAAAGAAATACTTAAACTACAAACTTAAATTCCTCATATTTTATGCGCAAACATTTTGTGTGTGTGGACAATATAGGGCTCCTTGGGGAGTGATTCTGGCCCATAATTAATTATAGAGAGAAGAGCATCTCACGTGCTCATTTGTGAGTGATTATGGATAGGCCAGAATCACTTATGGATAGGCCACATGCTTTCTCTATATAATCACTTTAAGTGATTTTAAGTGATTTAGGGGAGAAGCAACTCTCATGTGTTTCTCCATAAAATCACTTAAAAGCACTTAAAGTGATTATTGAATTATCTAGAATCACTCCCAAACGAACTAATATAATCACTTGTAGTGATTTTGTGAAGAAGCATCTCTCATGTATTTCTCCATAAAATCACTTTAAAGTGATTATATGGATTATGAATTCTCTATAAAAATGATTGTTGGCCTATTAATAATCACTGTCAAACGAGCCCTAATAGTTTGAAATACCAAGACTTATAGCTAGATTAAAAGAAGGTTGTCAATATTTTATGAATTATATCAAACCCATAAATAAATGAATTATAAAAGAATCGAAGTCAAATGTCATATATTACAAACAAAAAAAAAAGGAATATTTTTGGCAGAAAATAAATAATATTTAAAATGAATTTCCTTTATTCTCTTTTTTGTTTTTCCAAATTATAGTCATAAAGGGGGACCAATATTTGTTTTATGGCATTGTAGGGTGCACGCATAGGGATGCGTGTGAAGGTAACTTAAATATTTCGTATAAAAGATGGAAAAAAAGATGCCGCTTGGAGGGGTAATGGGTAAATGGGTCCAAACCCATAGGCCCATATTGGTCCACTGCCCTTTGGAATCTATTAACTAATATATCATGTGCCTTATCTTGGTGTTCTATCGGTGATTGAAAATTGAAAAAGAATATTTTTGGTTGAATTTGGGAAGGGTATTTTGGTAATCGTGGTGATGTTATGGCTCGTGGGGGTGGGTGAGGGAATAAAGGTCAGGGGCCTACTTGCCTCCAAAACGACGGGCACCCACGTCGGATTTAGGGTAACTGACAAAAATGCCACCTTCAAGCGATGCCCCATTTCAAGATTTCCTCAATCTTCTTGTCTCACTATTTTGGATCAGATGGAAAATTTAGGAGAAATCGTCTAAAGAATCTCTTTTGTTGAAAAGACACTCCTATCCTTGTATTAACCGATTCTTACATAAACCCGCGACGAATTACTCTAGTGAGTTTGTCCTCCTAGCAATACTTGTAATATTAGACAAGTGAAAATTGAATTTGGAACTTCAAGAAAAAAAAATACCACTATGACCAATAACTAGCTAGTTAATTATGTTTTTCTTAAAAAAAATAAAAAGATTAAATCATGTTTAGGTATTAGTAAAAGGAGTCACTAATTTTCAATATAAAAAAAATTGAGTCACTTGCTAAATTATATCAAATTTAGGAATTAGTACAAGCAAGCACGGGGTTGGAATTTTCACTCGGTTATAATTTATTTCTTATCTCTATTATATAGAGGTGGCTAAGTGACTTTGTATAAGGAATTGTTTGAAAGTAGGGTTTAGTACTAATTCTTGCATAGATAGGGTAGGTTAATTTTCACTTAGTATGATGAATTTCCTAAAAAGATAACACCAAATTGAAGTATTTCCAAAATTGTACTGGTGCTAGATAGAGCCCACTCAAATCTAAGAGTGGCTCCATCCTTGACTAAAATGGTATAAATTTGATTGAAGAACTATTGTACAAATGATTCAAAATAAAACCTTGGAGCATTTGTCCTATTCAGAAAAATCATACAATATAAGTGAGCTTTTATTGGAGTGATTGGATTGAAGAAATTATAGAATATTATGGTAGTATAGCCAAGTGGCCGTACTACCGTAGTATTCTATAATTACACGATTGGATTGATTGAATGGTAAAAGAGATGTTGAGTTTGAAAATGAACTATGTTAAAAGCCAATGGCAGAATGGTAGTATCTCTGACTTGCCGGGGTTGGTTATGGAACAATAAAAAAGGGTGTGGGGGTAACGTGGGCCGGTTGAGATGTAGTTAAACGGGAGCCTCAAACATTGACGAATGAATTAAAGCCAGACTCCGTATGGAGAAGGGCAACTGCTTTCACCCATAAATTATTATTATTATTTTTTAAGGATCGAATTATTTTCTTTATATATAAAAAAAAAAGAAAATATTAAAGGGAATGAGTGAGATGCCCACAAGCAAATGAAGCAAAAACCCCACTTGCATTAATATATATATATATATATGATAGAAAAAGTTATGGAAAGAAAGAATAGTTGAGTTTGGGTTTCGTGAGGCAAATTGCGGCTGTGGTTTAAATTGTTGTTGTTGTTGGGGGGTTGCTTTTTGAATTATAAGAGAGGTCAAAGGAGGTTGCGTGTGGGTTTTGAAGAGGGTTTTGAGGAGTATCAGAGAAACGTCAAAGCCTGCAATTATTGTGTTTTGAGTAAAATATGTTCTGAAAATAATAATAATAATAATAATAATTAAATCCTTTTTATTTTTGGTGTTCATTTTGCGGTGTGGCTTGGTTTTCGTCCACTGCCTCACTCTTTTTACTTTTCTGGGAATTCATTCATCTTTTTAAGGGTTGCCCTCATTTGAAGCATCCTAATGGCTCATACACACCACCATGCCTTCTCAGAGAGAGAGAGAGAGAGAGAAAAAGAAAAAAACCCAATCAATAGGGTTACTTACAAGGAAAAACAAACCCTTGTGACAATTTAGGGTTTTCTTGCATGCCTTTGCAATAAAATGGTGGCTTTTAAAGGCAATTAATGAATAATTGAAAATGGAAACAGTATTAGCAACAGATTAATTAATGTTTAATTATTAGCTGGAAAGAGAAGCACCAAGTAGAAAAAGGGCAGATGACGACGTGGAAGAAGAAGAAATAGTGCTCTCCTCTCACTTCCTTTATGTCAATCATTTTAGAATTATGTATGCTTTCCTTTTCTTTAATGTTTGCACATCATTTCCCATTTTCTAAGTGCTGTCTCATTACAACGACAGACTTCCTTTTTTTATATATATATATATATATTACTTATGGAAACAAAAACTTTATATTATACTTTGGGGTTTCGTGGAGTTCAATGAGCATGAAAATTAATATATGCTTTTGTCCCAGAAGAAAATGGATGAGTGTGATATCATATCATGCCATTAAATATATACGCAAGCAACCGCTTGAAACATAGACTGTAGCCATGTTTGAGTACAAATTTATAATATAGATGTGATGCATGGATCGACAAGTAAACAAAACACCCAATCAGACGAATTTCTAGAACAAGGGGTCAAGGGTTAAACAAATTCAAAAGTTGCCCAAGATTTCAAAGTTGACCAAGCTCTGTGTTTGTCTAATGATGCAGATGGCTTCCAGAGGTCATTGCTTCTTTCACATGCATTGTTCATAGACTCATCGATTGAGCTCATTTTCTTCTTTTTCAAGCTATAAACCAAATCTGTCAACCAGCAGCCAGCCCTGAAGCAAGCAAGCTATCAGATTAATGTCTTTGCAAACCAAATCTGTCAACCAGCTAGCCCTGAAGCAAGCAAGCTATCAGATTAATGTCTGCAAGCATCGAATTAGCCGTCTCTCAAGCCCTAGGGGTTTGTATGATATATGTAATTATGGAAAAGTTGAACAAAGATGACAATGATGTAGCAACATAAATCACCCCTGTAATTTCAATGTCGTGATTAATTTTCCTAATTAGACTTAGCAAATGATTTCAGTGCGTGGTTTGCTTGTCCACTTTCTTTCTTTTATGCTTTACTTTTCTTGCCAACTTTCGTATCTTAAGGCTTTGCCCATGCACACTTGAAAGAAGCTTCCTCAAAAGGCCCATCAACTGCAATGCTAGCAAAAGATCGGTGTCTTTGGGCATGTGTAATGTGAACCAACTGGCCCACTTTATATCACCCCCATGTAAGAAAGCTGTGTCTTTAGACCTACGAAACTTACAAGGTATATATTCTAGTTTTAGAAGCAAATTACATTGTCTTTTTAACTTTATTTATTTTTTTCAAGAGGTTCTAAAACACTAAAAAGAGGAAGAAAAAAATTGTTATTCCGCTGCCGGGATTCGAACCCGGATTAATCAAATTCCAATTCAATTTGTGCTACAGCGGATTGTTGATATCTTCCTTCAAGAAATTTAATTTATTGTGTTAATCTGGGCCACTCCAGCCCAGCCCGAATTGGGAACATATTGTATGGGTTGGGTTGAGCTTGCAAAAACATTAATGAGATGGAAATTAAAAAATATGGTGAATTTATTTATGAAACTTTTTTGATGATTTGAACTCATCTTCCATTTGAGAAACCATTTGGATACAACTAAAAACTAGGGTTTTGTCAGTAAAAAACTGTTACTCCACACAAGATTTTCATCTGGTTCTGGCTGGCCATGTTGATGATGATGGCCCTCAAAAGTTGTATCTACTCTGGCATAAGCTCTACTAGGAAAGCAAGTTCAAGTTCCTGCTCTGAGAAGAAATGAGCTACCCTTCCTTTGTAGGATGATATTGGGTAGTTCTACACGAAAACTGCCTCTGTGATCTCTGGAACAAGGTCAACAATCACTCCCTCCACGCCCATTAGAATTTGCATGTACACAGCCTCTGCCACATTGCTGCAAGAACCACCAACATATCTCATTATTAATCGGACAAGTTTCTGATATTTTTTTTATTTAAAAAAAAAAAAAAAAAACTAATGAAAAACTCAAAAGAACGGCTCACTTTAATTGTCCATAGGTTATAATGCCAAGTTTGGCCTCTTTGATCCTGGTCACTGCTCCTGGATTTCTGAAAATAGCTTTTACTTCTGACACAATTCCTTGCAAACCGCCCCCCAAGCAAACCTTAATGGCCTCTTCCGTCGAATTCCTTCGAACATCCGCGTAAATTTCAGACCCTCCATTTGTGAGGAAATATACCTGGATCACATACATTACAGCTTCAAAAAGTAAGCAATTGAAAATCATTCATTCTTATGAAACATTTTTACAGAAGGCTTTCCATTTAAGACAGTCTATGGGGAAGTTTGGAATGTGATCTTACAGGGTATGTGCTCTGCAATTTTCTCATCAAAACTGCAGCATCAGGTTGAAAGCTTGAAAACAGGATTGGTCTGTCTTTGGCGAACTTATTTACCACCTGTTCAAAGAAAGTTCGGGAAATATTATCTGCTTAAAACGACAATATTAATTGCAATGTGCTATAAAACATGCTAAAGAAACATTCTTACCTGCAAGATCACTCGAAGAACATGCTCGAGTTTTTCCTCTTTGTAGACTATCTGATCATCAAACTTCAATTCTATATTGAAACCCTTGGAATGTTCAACTTTCTCGAACACCTCTTGCAATGTGCATAGGGAGTCATCCTTTTCTACCTTCCACTCAAAAATTCTTCCATCTTTTATTTTTCTAAGCATAGGCCTCTCAACCTGGATATGGGAATGAATGACCTGAATATTCATCCTAGACAATATTCTACCTTCCATGCATGCATATTATTTATCAATCTGAAAACAGGACAATCTCCAATTTTGATTACCTTTCCTGCCTCCTTCTGAGGTCCATAGGAAAGAAATTCCAGCAGAGTTATGTCTGTAACCCTTTGCTCCTTGAAAACACCCTGAAACCAAATTACAAATAGGATGAATATTCAGTATGGTATTAAAATAAAAAATAAAGAATTGATGGGATTAGAGCATATATATAAGTAGAACTAACCTTGTCCTCAGCGCCAATGAAGTTGTCATGAAAAATGACCGGATAGTCATCTTTGGTCACCTACAAAAATAGCTTTTGTTTATAGTTTCCTCTGAAGGGTTTTTCACTCACCCAAATGTAAAAGTAAGAAAATGGAACAAAAGAACAGAAAAGAAAAAGAAGCAGAGCAATCAGTACCCTAAATTTGAATGAATAATTTAACATTGATTTTGTGGCCCCAAATTCCATGACAAGCCAAGGAACATGTGTTATAGCAAGATTCTATTTTCTTTAGCGAGATTGCTACTTTTCCATGAATTGTTTTCTTTTGGGTGCCCATTAAGCACAAAGATTATGCTTTTACCTGAACGTCAAACTCGACGAAATCGATAGGGAATTTAGCGGCAGAATTGAAAGAGAGAATAGAGTTCTCTTTTATGCATTTGAGCCTTGTATCATAAGATTGTAGCATGTTCATCCCGCTGCCTCTGTGTCCCACCACCATGAACTTGGGCCATTCGTATCCGCATTTGGTTTCTTCACCTTCATCTTTCACACCTATTCACAAAACCCAAGATCAAGATCAAAACCACTTTCTATTTTCATTTTTTATTTTGTTTGAATTCAAAGCAATTTGATTGAATGGTGATCACCTTGAGCCAAGCGTGAAGAATGGAAGGCCAATGCTGCATTTTCTGTGACTTGGTGGAGACTAGGAACGTTTAAGACATGCACCGCTCTGAGAGCCATTTGCTCTTGCAAATTTGCAAACTTGCAAAATTGCAAGCAAGCCTTGGAATTCAAGAAATTAGGACGCTGAGAAAATTGGCACTTGGTCCACAGAACACACAAGCTTGGAAAGTGATAGGGGGTATTTAACAAGGTTCACCAATACTAAAATAACAGACACATCCCAATTGCCAACTAATTTTTTGTCTTTTTTTTAATTAAAAAAAGAGAGAGAATGTTGAAAATAGTGTAAGGGAATCGCTAGAAACTAGATATTAGAATCTGCCATTCCTAAAGGGCTTTTTTTTTTTTTTCTTTTCTTTTTTCTTTGTGTTCATTGAAAGAACGAGGAATTCGCGCGGAATCTTGGTTTTTGTTTTATTTCGCTAAATTTTTGCGGCTTGGGGTTTTCGAGTTCAAAGGGATATACTTAAACTTCATTTAGTATGTTTCTAATTTTGCGTACTTAGGAGTTGTTTTTTTTCGCTCCAAGTCAACTTTGACCATGCATATCCAAGATATTCGCAAACCACGGCAACTTTAATTAGCATTTCATTGTTGATGAGGGAATGCTAATGTTCATCATATTCTGGGCTTTTGCAACATTCAGGGTTTAAGGTTTGACTGTTCGAGACTCGTCAAGATCTCAACCGATGATTTTCATTTCACATAGTGCATAAGACAGTGTTCAAATTGTATGTGAATAAATACACATACACACACTCTTCATAGATATGGTATGTTTTGCTTAGTTTGGTGGCGGAGTTATGAATTTTTTATAGGGGTAGGCTAATTTTTTTTTTAAAAAATATATTTTTTATAGAGGAGAAATATTATGAACTCGTAAGATGTCATTGCTTTGAACATACCAGTCGCGTCCCTGCGTATAGAATTAGTGGCTCCATCCTTAATCAAGTTCTCTACAATTGTACAAGATGCATTAAACATATTTAATAAATCCAAACAAGAATCATAATGAGATCCGAGTTCAGTAAGTTCCTCAAGAATTGAAGTATCAACATTAGATGCAGAATGTGCATCTTTGTTATCGTTACCACTGTTTTTGAAGAATGAATAAATAGTTTTTCCTCTCTTTGCCAGTCTATTATCATCATTTGACATGATATACTAACAAGAAATACTAGACACCAAAAATCATATATGCTAATTAATAATTCAAGTTGCAAAAATAAAACATATATCAACATCTCCAAAAGTTTTCACTCAAACCCTAAATCATAAAAACTTAACAATAACAATTAAAATTGGAAATTGAATATTAAAAAAAAAAAAGAAAAAAAAAGAAAAACTTACCAAGATTGAAGAACCCACTGAAGATGGGTTGGTACAATTTTTTAGAGGAGGAGAGCTATTTCCTCTAGGCTCTCAAGGTTCAAATATGGCAATTTGGGTGGCTAGAAGAAATTTTTTGATGTTTGCTCTCTGTGGGTGTAGCCCAATATCAATACGATTAGAATAGCTCAAGTTGGTAGAGCCTTAGCATGAGTTCTGATTCTAATCAAATTTATGTAGGTTTGGATTGATGTTTATTATTTTTTAAGTGCTTCAGCAGTGGGCTTATTTTAAATAGAGGACTGAACTATTATTTACTTTACTTAGATTGGGCTATTATTAGTTTATTTAAAATAAAAAAAACAATGCATGTGTGGGCTAATAGCAGGAATAAGCCTATAATAATAAGACCATGTTCAATATTTTATAAATGTTCCCCTAGGCTAGAGGCCACTCTAGCATAGGCTTAGCTCCGTCCTTGTTCGAGAGAGAATCATTCTAATTTTTTCATATCTAAATTCATTCGCATGAATAATAACTAACTTTTAGCCTAACAATATTTTCTTCTCATCCCCTTTCTATTCTCCCTTGATTAACAAAAACTTCTTCTATAAATGAAGACCAGAATATTTGTTATTGTAATATGTTGGGGAACCCCAGACTTGATAGGAATAGGATAGTGCAGAACTGTCTGGATTTAAAAAATCAATGGTCACTAACAAAATTGATGTAGCCCACTGCTATATGGCAAATGACAATGCATCATCAAAGCAACCAAGGCTTGGTGTGAGTGGAGCACTAATGCTTTCCTCAAAATTTTGTTTTTTTTGTTTGTTTTTAAATCCAACAACTTTTGCAAACATGATCCGTTCTCTTTCCTTTTCGTTCACTTTATTCGCCCATTATTTTCAAGATTATTGGTGCAACTGATTTCACGTGAAACATATAGAGAATCAAGATATGTCTAGGTGAGAGGTCATGAAAAACACACTACCCTCTCGCCTACCATCGAAAAAAAAAAGTGCGTTTGACACTTAAATGACAAATTTTTGTTGCAGAATCTCGGTCTGTGACACTTTGAGACTTCTTTCAATATTTGATAAGACTCCTACACTGGTCAATTAGAATTCTAAAATACTTAAAGTAGAAGGATTGCATAAAATATGAGGCACCACTCCTTTTTTGTTTTCCTATCGTTCCTATATATATATATATTGCACACAAAGCATGGTGGGGAGGAAAACGTATGAGGCTCTCCTCCCTCATCGTAACGTTTTCCATTTTGGACAACTCAGACTGGCATGATTGAGGCCTACATCAGAAAAGAAAAAAGAAAAAAACGATTTCTCTTTTCGTTTGAAAGCGAAATGATCCTGTTCGAACATTATTGGACTGGTTAAGTTCATAGATCAATGACTGATTAGCAGAAAGACTATAATGAAATATTACAATTGTGAGTTATAATGAAAGAACTCTTAATAGCAATCAAATCATTTACTACAGAAAACGAAATAGACGACGGTGTGATGCTTTGAAAACCGTCGTTAAATCAACCGCCATTTTTTGGAATATCAAACTACGACTGCTTTTCACTGTCGTTGTTTATCTGTAAAAACGACGGTTTTTTTGTTTGTCTATAAAGACGACGGTTTTTAGTAAAACCGTCGTTGTTATGATGTAATGATTACAGTCTTTTGTTAAAAACCGTCGTTATTTATGGGTAAAGTCAACGGTTTATAAAAAACAACTGTTATTTATGATAAAGACGACGGTATTTTGTTAAAACCGTCGTCATTTATGGGTAAAGTCGTCGGTATTTTGTTCAAAAGCGCCATTGATTGCATATAAAGACGACAATATTGTGTTAAAAACGGTCATTGATTATATGAACAGACAACGATTTTTGCAATAAAACCATTGTTTTATTATCTTTAAATATGTCGTCTAATAAGTTCCCACGCTGTTACATTTTGGTTTTTTGTTTCCTATGATTCTATACAACGATTTTAACTAGAAAACCAATTATAACGCTTTATTATGAATATATACACTCAAAAATTATTTCTTTCATAAAATTTGAAGATTCAATTTTATTACATAGAATTAGAAACAATGGAACTACATGTGATTGCTCACAAATTCTACCACATTCATAGATGATACCTGAATTACATGGTTCCTAATATAAACCTTTTCTCTTTCCTTTCTTGTTCTGTACTCAACATATAGCAAAGCCTTTCTTCCTCCCTTTAATCGTTGTAGTCCAATGCCCCTTCTCTTGTATCTTTCCCAAAATCTCAGTCTTTGTTCGGCAACTTTTTCCCTCTCTTTCAATGCCTTCCCTGCTCCATTAAAAAAAAAAACACCGAATAACAAAATTACTTAAGTGAATAAAATGAAATTACCTTGTGAAAACAATTAATCAAATAACCTGTTAATTTGTTTTCAAGATCCTATAGGAAAACAAGATTAGGATCAATACATAGCACATCTTTCTAATTAGAAATTGATACATAGCACATCTTTCTAATTAGAAATTGTTTGAGTAATGAACAAACAGGATTCAAATCTCTCTTACTTCCTCCCAAAAGACGAAGAAATGAATTGAATGTAATGAAGAAATTGAATGCTATGAGAACTCAATTTTCTGGGACTCAAATTAACTTAAATGAACTTTGTGCAGAAAAACAAAGATTCAGTGAC
>NW_018924270.1:29249-43678 GCF_002207925.1 Prunus avium | reverse complement strand
CTTTGTCTGGAAAGGTTGACTCTTACCCGGCAAAGTGTCATCGAAAAATACCTTCTTACGTGGCAAGTGTCGTCTAAGTCACACCTTTATCCTGAAGGGTTGACTCTGGGCCAACGAAGTTAAACCTAATAAAAACTAATAAAATCATATTGTCAACACCAAAATCATCTCAGAATAAAATTCAACTCTCAATATGATGTAATTTTTTGCGTGTTATATATTTATTAAGTCAAAATAAACATATCACTAATCGGGCCGAGTTCGGAAATGAGGATAACAATATCATCCTCAATCAGTCTACAATTGAGAATATTTAAAATTCGTTAATACCCGTATCTGCCGAGATTTTTCCCCGAAATCTTCTGTCATTGGGGGCAGGGACGGGGCCGGTAGGGATTTTTGCTATCCGTACTATCAAAACTTCAACATAAACCTTATATATCTATATTAAGTGATGAAGTATGATTAATCATAAAGGATGAATTGACCATTTATGTATGGCGTGTCTTCACTTTATACTTCATGAATTATTTATTTACTAAAGTTGTCTTATCCGAAGACTAGTCTTATTTTATCAGATGCTGTTTTATCGGATATCGGAAGAATAGTCTTGTTGGACAATTATATGTATTCGTCCAGGTCACCTAATTGAAAAAAACCCATTTATTTATAATTGTTTATTGTCCGTTAATTTTTCATCCTCTATATATAAACACCATGCCAGGCAGAGCCAAACTATCTAAATCACCAAAACTCCCAGTTATGGCAATGCAATTTGGGTCTTTAGTATTAGGTGTGCTGCTTCTAACTGGCTTTGCATTGACAAGTAGTAAAGCTGCTTTTGTACCAAGTCACTATGACACTGCTTTCCTCAACAGAAGCAGTTTTCCAGCTGGTTTCATATTTGGCACAGCTTCTTCATCTTACCAGGTTAGTGCTTCTGGGTCTATATTTCAATGTTAAACCAGTTAAGCATCCATGCATGAACACTGACATCATCATTATGTGTGGATTAATTTCAGTATGAAGGTGCTGCAAAAGAAGATGGGAGAGGACCAAGCATATGGGACACCTACACCCACAAATATCCAGGTGCATGTTTAATCAAATAATAACTAGCTAATTCGTTCTTTCTTTTTTAATTAACGTTTTCTTTTGCATCACTTTCTTTTAAAAAATAAAAATAAAAATAAAAATTCACGTTTTCTTTTTATATCTGGTATATCTGGCAATGCTTTCCCTCTATTGGTTTCTGTTAAACTTTAGTTTATGGATTCAACTGCGGTCTTTTTGCGTTTTGCTTCCATAATTAAGTCAACATAACCTTTTTCGAGACTACATATAATTAAGGGTCATGCTAGGGAGACCAACTTGTGTACCAACTCTCTAATAGAGGTGGAGCCCATCAATACAATGGGTTCCACGCTCTATTAGAGAGTTGGTACACAAGTTGGTATCCCAAGTTGGTCTCCCTAGCATTTTCCTATAATTAATTATATATACGTTTTCCAATGTCTAAACAAGCCAAAGTGGTGGCCTTACTTCATGGAAATTACGTATTTTTGACTTCATTACAACAGGATGCAATTAAGTAAAGTATTAATTTGTTAATTAGTTTCAAGACCTTCATAATACTGGTCTTTCCCGGCTATAATAAAAAATTATAGTAGGGGGAAAAAATAATTAATAGGTATCAAAGGGGAATACATGTGAATGAAACCAGAAACCAAGTGGAAGTTTTATTAAAAAATAATAACATTATATTTTATAATAATCATACCCTCTTTAAAATATTTGTTCTTAAATCTGTTTTTCTTTTCTTTTGTTATTCATTATATTATACTAGCCTCTCCGCACTTACGAGAGGCTTTTTTTAAAATTTAAAATTTCTTTTAGAATTAAAAAAGATAATGGGTAGTTGTTCTCCATAAAAATAGGATCCATTATCCGATTTTTCTTTTAATTTTAATTTTTTTAAATATGAAAAAGTGGGAATTTAACCTATTATCCTCCTTTAATTAATAATTTCAATTCTTAATATTTGCATTAACCAAGGGCATTTTCTGGTATTTTGAATGTTTCACCATTCTCTGCCTTTTGCTTTATATACATAGATAACAAAATTCCCTACAAATAGTTTTCAGCACCCCAAGTCAAGGCCCTAAAATAGTTTTCTCAGTATGGTGCACCAATCTTCTAATACTTATATATCAAATAAATTATTTTTTTTTGCTTATGAAAAAATGGAATGTGATTTGTATTATCCTTCATCCAAAATCGTCTAATAATGTCTTTTTATTCCGTTATCATTTTTTAATTAAATGGTTGTGAAAATGAGTGTTTGTATCATTAAGATATTCTGGCTGGCTCCTTTCGTCTTTCGATTTTATTTTAGGGCTTTTCACAAATAGGTTCATTCTAACATGATATATCATTTTGATAAATAAAATAAATAAATAAATAAAAACATGATATATCATTTTTTTTAATTAGAAAATGATAAGTTGCTAATTTTGGGTTTTTCTCTCCAATTAGGCCTTATATGAATTTTTATATAATATATCATGCTAAAATGGGTTTACTTATAAAAACATATTTTATATGACTAGCTAAAGAGGCAGAATGTATGGAGTTTCATCTCAGAATGATTTGGTGTGCGAATTGAATCCAGCCACAGTTTTATTGAGTCCACTACACCAAGTCTAGGATCTAAGAATTTTCCTTGACCGATTCTAATACCACTTCTTGGTCGGCTTAGTTAGAATGAAGCCTCTTACTTTTCTTTTTCCCATAACACAAACACAAGAATCTATATTTGGCGATCTATAATTAAAACTTTCTGCGGTTATATTTGCAGAAAAAATAAAGAATGGCAGCAATGGCGATGTGGCGAATGATGAATATCACCGCTATAAGGTGTTCAAAGATCACACGAACTTTATCTTCTAGACCTCAGGGTGACTAAATTTTTGGGACTTAAGAAAACACATGATATTGAAAATATGAGATCCATAACTTTTAACTTCTTTCTTAAAATATCTTGTGTTGTTATATATAGGAAGATGTGGGGATTATGAAGAATATGGGATTGGATGCTTATAGGTTCTCTATCTCATGGTCCAGATTGTTACCAAGTAAGTTGATTCATATTTGGTTGCAAATTTGGAACCAATTCTCAAATTTGAACTTAATTCTTTTTTGTTTTCTACAACACTAGTCTTCTTATGTTTTTGTTGAAGTAATGTGGCTCTATTGTGAAACCAATAATATAGTTTAACCTGTTTTACTTCAATTTCTATTGTAGACAAGTTTTCTTTATTTGCTTGTTTTGTTCTAATTATTAGATGGAAAACTAACTGGGGGCGTTAACAAAGAAGGAATCAAATACTACAACAATCTCATCAATGAACTGCTACGTAATGGTAATACAACTGCCTAATCTCGTATATCATCTCACCCTAATTACAGCAAATATATAATAAGAGTTATGTGCACTCATAAGACACATTTGATCAAAACCTTAATTTGCTTTTATATTGATCATGTATGTATATAGGTTTAAAGCCATTTGTGACACTCTTTCACTGGGATCTTCCTCAAGCTTTAGAAGACAAATATGGTGGTTTCTTAAGCCCTCATATTATGTAAGTGAACGACCATCAAGTTCAGTGTACACTACTATGATGTATGAAATTCAAATCCATATTGATTTTTAATTTTTCCTATAGCAATCATTTTCAAGACTATGCAGAACTTTGTTATAAGGAATTCGGAGATCGGGTAAAGCACTGGATCACGTTAAATGAGCCATGGACCTATAGTATTGGTGGTTATGCAGGAGCAGGTTTTGCACCAGGACGATGTTCTGATTGGCAAAACTTAAATTGCACTGGTGGAGATTCGGCTACTGAACCATATTTGGTGGCACACCACTCCTTACTTTCTCATGCAGCTGCTGTAAAAGTGTACAAAGATAAATATCAGGTCCTCTTTAACTCATATTTATTTATTTTTATTTTTTTGTGACAAGATTCAGTCCTAATTAAGATTAAACGTGTTTAATTCACTAATATTAAGTTGTACAATGGGATAAACAAATATAGTACCTTTTGCGTGGTCTAATCAACCAAATCAATGTTAAAAATGTGCAGGCATTTCAAAAAGGCGTGATAGGGATAACACTAGTGTCACATTGGTTTGTGCCGATTTCTAAGGCAAAGCACCATAAAAATGCTGCATTACGATCTTTGGATTTTATGTTCGGATGGCAAGTATATAAACTCAGTTACTGAACATAACACTTTTTGGCTAAAAATACTTTAAGTAATCTTAAGTTCGTGTTTGGAATTTATATGTCTTAATTTCTAGGTTTATGGAGCCATTGACAAGTGGTGACTATCCGCACAGCATGCGATCTCTTGTTGGAAACAGATTACCAAAGTTTACAAAAGAACAATCCAAGACGGTAATGGGGTCATTTGATTTTCTTGGATTAAATTACTACACTGCTTATTATGCAACCTATGCACCCCAACATAATTCTGTAAACGCAAGCTACTTAACAGATGCTCGTGCTAATCCATCATGTGAGTACAAATTGAAAAATTAAACATTTTGAGCAATGTAAGTTTCTTATATTAATTAGATTTTGATATTCATATATATTGTGGCAGTTGAGCGTAATGGAGTCCCAATTGGTCCAAAGGTACTTCTCAAATTAATAGCTTAAGCTACTAGCATATTTGGTTGATTAATTGTTTTCGACATACAAATTTAACTCATGAAAATCTCAATTATCTTCAAATCGAGTTGCAGGCTGCTTCAGATTGGCTATATGTTTATCCAAGAGGAATTCAAGATCTTTTACTATATACAAAGAAAAAGTATGATGATCCACTAATTTACATTACTGAGAATGGTAATTATTTTTAAGCCTTCAGTAATTTCTTCATCCATGTTTCACATGTATAGTTGTAAAATACAATTAAATGCTCTAAAGTGTACATGTAAAACTAAATGATACCACATTTCACCTTGTAGGCATTGATGAGTATAATGATCCCAAATTATCACTTGGAGAAGCCCTTAATGATATCCAGAGAGTGGACTACTACTACAGTCACCTCTCGTACCTTCAAAGAGCAATCAAGTAAGTTCTTTTTAACAAATAATATGTTAGTTATATGTTCTACCCTTCTTACATTTAAGTTAATTAATCATTACATTGAATTATAAGTGCATTTGAAATTTCCTATCCTTTTGTGTAGGGATGGTGTCAATGTGAAGGGATATTTTGCATGGTCATTACTAGACAACTTTGAGTGGAGTTCTGGATACACTGTTCGATTTGGTATCAACTATGTGGATTACAATGATGGACAAAAAAGATACCCAAAAGTTTCAGCACATTGGTTCAAAAGTTTCCTTAAAAAATATTGAACAAATCAAATTATAGTTATTGTACGTAACAGATGATAACTCATTCCATATTTGTATTACTTCAATAATGTGAATGTTATTTGTGCACATCAACAAAAATAAATTCCAGTTGTAACCCAGATCGTTCCTTATGAATGTATACATAATCAATTGGATGAACTTTTATGTATGTAAATATTTAGATTCGAACTTTTGTCCCACATGTCTTTTTTGGTCAATTGCCTCACATTAGAGATGGAAGTCTAGCTAACATAAAGAGTTTAAAATATCTTGCACCTCTTCATTCACTGCCAATTAATAATTTTGGGTTGGATGCTCTCATTCTAATATGGTATTAGATTCAAGTTATCCATGTGTTAAGTGCAACGATCCCATAAGAATTGTCCACGCATTAGGGGCAAAGAATGCACACATTAAAGGGCATGTTAAGAGTATCTCACATTGCATATGGAAATTTAACATAAAGAACTTAAAATATTTTTGTTCTTCCCACATTACTAATTAGTTTTGGGTTGGATACTCACGTTCTAACATGGTAAAAGAATCAGGTTATCCACTTGGCGGATATAACGATACCGCCTACTCCAAAGTCACCTAATAAGAATTGTGACCTGTTAGAAGCAATGGACGTCTCAAGTGAGCAAGGTGTTGAGTCAGCACTAGAGAGGGAAGGCTATTAATTTGAAATGATATAACTGTTGCATGTAGAGCTTACATGTATATCTTGACTTCTTAGGTTACCTGGCATTTATTTATATAAGTATAAAAAGACATTGCTTATATAAGTTTCATGTCAAAAGACTAGTATAAAATTGGTACTTAATTGAATGGGGTAAATTGAAACCCCAATAGACAGATGTAAGACAACAATGATTAATTGTTCCTGACAACAATGATTAATTGTTCTCAGTAATAATATGACTAGTTGACTAGTCAAAGACCTATGAACAAACACCAGATACACAGATTCAAATCCCCTAATTAAACAAATCTGACAATGACAATGATCAAATGAACCTAGCAGAAATATGACTAGTTAACAACTAGTCATAAACCTAATAACATGCAAAATACACATCCATTCATCAATCAATTCTCAAGACCCTGCAAACCTAGAAGATGACTAAGTGACAACCTAAGCACTCAGAAGGATCCATCAATCTAGGCATCCCATGTTCTAGCAACAACCAAGGTGCACAGTGTGTGAACAGTCATTGATAAATCAAAAGTATATCAAACACAGTATGACTAGTCAAACATACACAACCAAACATCAGAAAATTGTTCACTCAGAAACCCACCATTGGAAAAAAATGGGAGTCATCTTCCGACTAGGGAATCCACTAAGTCAAGAAGATTCTTACAGAAAAGAAATCACGAGCTCAAACAATCCTAGGTCTATTTATGAAATAAACACTACCTCAATGTGCAACATTCTTCTCCAAACTTAGTTGAGCCAGTAGCTTGTTCTTCATGGAAATGGTAGCTAGTCCATCAATTTCTAAACCCCATGGCACTGCAACACAGCTCTGGATTGAACAGAACCATGAAATATAGATTCTGAGATGAAAATGGCTCAATTCCTTCAAGAAACCATCCTCCTAAAGAAATCAACCAAGAATCTAATCTAGACTAAAGAAGATGACTTGTCATAATGAACCAAGATGCATACTGAAGAAGATGAATAATCATAACTAAACCCAGCTGCAGATTATAAAAAAACACAGCAGATTTCAAAGAATAATTTTCAAAATCTCATAATGAAAACTCAGACCTCACCAAATAGAGAATGCAAAGTAGAAGTTTTACTCTCAAAAATTCTGAATGGGTGCATTTGGTTTCAAAGATAGAATCACATTTGAAAACCTCATTTCAAAAGCCATGAACAATCTCAAACAAACTAAAGAGAAAACCAAGTTTTCCAAAATTGTGTAAATGAAAAAGATGAGAGATTAAAACTTTGATGTGCAAAGCTATGGTCAAATATTCTGAAAAAGAAGTAGCTTTCAAAATGAAATCTTGAAAACTCATTTCTATGCCATGAACACGCTCATACAAACCAAAGAGAAAACCAAGTTTTCCAAAATTGTGAAAATGAAAGTGATGAGAGATGAAAACTTTGTATCACTAAGCAAAAGTTTGGGAAATTAAATTTCTATGAAAGCCCCAAAGGAATTCAAGAAACCATGAACTCTTCTCCCAAAAGGCAAAACCTAATTTACGCACTCTCTCTCTCTCTCTCTCTCTCTCTATAAAAACCCAATGAAAAATGTAAAATGAGAGAGTTGGTGAGTCTAGACCAACCCCAGCCTTTTTGGTAAAATTAGGCAGTCAAAAGGACACTTGGCAGTCAATGATTTGACTTATAATCGTGCCTTTATTAAAAATCTTGTGCTGGAAATATTTGGCCTATATGACTAGTCATCTAGACAAAGTATTGTGATGCAGATGCTGATTTTCCTAATGATGCCCATTATAAATGAATGCACAAATTATCTTGGTTTTGTAGCCTCATAAACTCTTCAATGTACTTCAACTTTTTAGCAAATACCCAAGTCCTAATTTCTAAATATGAGCTAAGAGGAATTACACACATGACAACTAATGATGACTAGATATGCATATTTGGCTAATCATACAGGACAACACTATAATGCATGCAATGTAATGTATGATATTTACCTTCATGGATCTTGATTCCATTTGAGTCATGACAAGTTTGAATTTGACTTCTGTAATGATCTTGAATGCAGACTAAAACTATCCTAAATTCCTTGAGCTTGTGTGACTACATACAAGATTACAAGTTTGTTAAAAAAAAGCTAAAAACAATTAGCTAAGCACAACCTAACATAGTCTTTTCTTATTGTTATTTTGTATTCATCTATCTCTCCTAATTGAATATTACCCATTTATTTCTTTAATTTTTTATTAAAGAAATACGAAAGCTAGTCATTATGGCACTGCTTTCCTCAATAAAAGTAGTTTCCCTGCAGGGTTCATATTTGGTTCAGCTTCATCTTCTTACCAAGTCAGTCCGATTGAAGCTTAATTATACCTTTTAATTTGTGTTTTAATTATGTAATGTATAATTTTCTTTCCATGCCTCACATTTCATAACATTGTGTACTCTTATGTTTGTAAATTTCAGTATGAAGGTGTTGCAAAAGAAAAAAATTATTTTTGACCAAGCATTGTGTTTAAAATGGGCATTCATGACAAAGATATATACATTGACCACCTTTCTTTTTGCCCAGATTTTAAATAAATTATTAATTAAAGACTAAGTAATGCTAATTAAGATTTATTTTTATATTATACTCCGCCCAAGGGCGGACCTACGTTAGGCCTTCTCCAACTCATTTGGACTTAAACCCAAATTTCCCCCCTCCAAAAAGTAACCATTTGGGTTTTGCCTGGACTCAAACCATTTTTTTCCCCAACCCTTCAAACTCAAATTTTTAGTCCACAACTTTATTAAATTTTTTAATAATGGTTTAAGTCGAAATTTTTTTCATGGATAACTTTTCTTCATTTAATCTTTTTATATAACTTAATAATTTAATATTTTGAATAATTTGACCTAAAAAAATTGAATTCCATAAATACAATTTTATTTGAGAAATAGTTGGGTATTTATAGAGTTTTGGAGTTGGATATGATTTAGATTAATTTAAAATATTATTTTAGCCGGTGGATTTAAATTTCAGCCATTTGATCTTTTTTTTTTTACCATTAAAATAGCTTCGATTTAATATGGATCGTTGATTTGGATTACTATTGGAATTTTAAAAAAGAACAAAGAAAAAAAGAAACTACTGCAAACCAACGCGCGACACCTGGTGTGACATATTCTACAACACAGCAGTGTGGGCCCCGTTCATTCCTCCTTGCACATGGGCTAATCATGGTTGTGTGGGCTCCACACAAAAAAAATTTGGCAATAGATGGACTAGTATTTGGTCCCAAGTTTGGGTTTTCCCATATTTTGGCCTCTTACTTTTATTGGGTTGAGAGAGATATTGGGCTATAATTTGAGATTTTTTGGTATTGGTCTCATAGGTTAGAGATAGCCATAGGGCTGTAGTGGGCTCTAGCCCAGTCCTATTTTTTAGAGTAGGCTTAATTTGTAAGCCAAATTTAGATAAATCAAATTTTAGCCCAAAGTTTCTCTCTATCTCTCTGTCTCTCTCCGTTTTCTCTTTCCTTTTTCTTATTTTCTTTCTCTTTCTTCTTTAATCCCTTCGCCCCTTTTCTTCTTTCTTTTCTCTCTCCTTTCTCTCTTCTTTTTCTTTCTCTATCTTTTCTTGTTCTTCTTCTTTCTCCCCGCCATTTTTCTTTTCTCTTGCTTTCCTTTTGTCTTCTCTATTTGTTTCTCTTTTGTTTTATCAAGTCTCTGTTTCTCTCTTCTTCTTTTTCCATGCGTTTCTCTGTTTATGCATTGCTGGTGGTTTTATGTTGTGATGTTATGAGCCAATGTTGAATAGGTGGTTTGACCAGCTTGAGCTTGTGGGTGTTTTGGTGAAGAACCTGACTGTAGTCCGAATCACATAGGTGTCCAAAAAAAATTTAGCCCACCCCTCTAAAAAAATCATAGATCCGCCATTGACTCCGCCATCGAATAGGCGTCCATTGTGAGAGCAAACTAGGGTCGTTGAGTGGGGAAACTCGAAACAAATAGACCGCTACTAAATCCATATTCAGATATACCGATGTAATTATATCTGTGCATATGTGTATGTTAACACATTTATACTAGTATGAAGTGCTTAGAATCAATATTTCCCATTGATTTTTAATTTTCCAAACATATCTATGTATATGCGGGAATCACTTTCAAGATTATGCAAAACTTTGTTAAAAGGAATTTGATGATCGGGTAAAGCATTGGATCACGTTGAATCAGCCATGGACCTTTAGTCGTGGTGGTAAAGCATTGTTGCTAATGTTTAATTTGCTTTTATAAATTAGATGCTTTTAGTGGTTCCTTGATCATTCCAAATCAAGCTATGACATTAATTTAACATTTTAGCTTCATCAAATGAATATTTTTTAACGATCTTTTAAATTTAATTTTTCTTTTTGAGGAACATTTGAGATGCTTTAACCGTTGCATGCACAGTGTACATGTGTCTTGAGACTCCTGACTTTTGAGCTTAGCTGTGATGTGTCCTTCATATATAAACCCCGTGACAGGCAAAGCCAAGCTATCTAGATCACCAAAACCTCAAGTTATGGCACTCCAATTAGGATATTTGCTCTTAGGAAATTATTTTCTGCAACTAATTGGCTTTGCATTGGCAAATAGCCAAGCCACCATTCCAGTTACACCCAGTCAATATGACACTGCTTTCCTCAACAGAAGCTGTTTTCCAGCTGGGTTCATATTTGGCTCAGCTTCATCTTCTTACCAGGTGAGTCTTTTCTCTTTTGGGGGCTTAATTACCCTTTAATTTTTGTTTTAATTACTTAATTAGTTTCTTCTTGCCAGACTAAGCATCCATGCATGAACATTGGCTTCTTCATTCTGTACACTTGAACATTGCCAACTTCATTCTGTACTCTTTTATGTGTGTGTGTGTAAATTGTAGTATGAAGGGGCTGCAGGAGGAGGTGGTAAAGGACCAAGCATATGGGATACCTACACCCACAAACACCCAGGTGTGTCTAGGCTTTGTTTTTACCCTTACCGTCACAAACATCCAGATCAACTCTTAATTTCCATCCCAAATTCAGTTTTTACCCATACCGTCACTAAACTTGATTTCTTATGTTAGATCTGACTTTTTTCGACGGTAAAAGTTGTTGCTAATACCTCACAATTGGACTTCATATTTTTCTTAGGGTAATGATTTCCCCACTCCCTTTTTATCCACTTACACTCTTTTTTTAGTTATAAAATGGAGTGTAAGTGGATAAAATTGGAGTGGGGAAATCACCACTCTTTTCTTAAACACTGCTTTGCGGGCTCCACCACAAGCCCAGGCTTGAGCTTGGGCCAAAATATCTCCGCAGCGAAGCTATGGACCCTCTTGCTCAGGGACGACCCTATTTTTCTTACAGAGCAGAGCATTGCTAGGAGAACAAAATTGATTAATCAAGTTTACTTATTAAACAATGGACCAAGTTTTTTTTTTTTTTTTTTTTCTAGTGAGAGATAGGGCCTAGTTAGTTATATAATAGTCGTGCTTAGAATTTTTTTTGTTTTTTTGTTTTTATGTTTTTTTACGGTTAATTGCAGAAAGGATCCAAGATGGCAGCAACGGAGATGTGGCTATTGATGAATATCACCACTATGAGGTTTAAATTTTGATCACATAATTCTCGTTGTTTTTTATTAGAAAAGAAACTAGACAAACACATATGCCTTCTTTGCTTTGAGCCCAGTAAGAGAAGAGAACATAGCTATAGGAAATTGAAAATGAGATCCTTTTAAGGTTCTTTTTTATAATTATATCTTTTGTGTTATTGTAGGAAGATGTGGGGATTATGAAGAACATGGGGTTGGATGCTTATAGATTCTCTATCTCATGGCCAAGATTGTTACCGAGTGAGTTCCTCAATGTCTCTTTGTTGAAATAATAATTCATGTGGCCCTCCTTTTATCGTTGTATATAACCAACTAAGAAAGTGTTGCAAGCTTAGCTGTGTTATCAGTTAAAGTCGTTATCTGAAAAAATTGAACCAAGAGAAGAAATAGTTTACCATTGGCCTTTTCTTTCCTTAGCACTTATTATTGATTGAGGTATTTATGTATTTGCTTGTTTTGTTCTTAATTATTAGATGGAAAGCTAAGTGGGGGCGTGAACGAGGAAGGAATCAAATACTACAACAGTTTCATCAACGAACTCCTACACAATGGTGAAGCAGCTTTCTATATATAATCACATAAAACCTCAATATCAATCCCACTTGTAACATCACTTCGTCAACTCTTTTCTATTACTCATGCAGGTCTAAAGCCATTTGTAACCCTCTTCCACTGGGATCTTCCCCAAGCCTTAGAAGACGAATACGGTGGTTTCTTAAGCCCTCATATTATGTACGTGAACAAATTAAGATATACCATTTCAAATATGTTCGAAACCAATATTTGGCATTGGATTTTAATTTTAACAACCATCATTCTATATATGTGTGTGTGTGTGTAGAAATCACTTTCGAGACTATGCAGAGCTTTGCTACAAGGAATTTGGTGATCGGGTAAAATACTGGATCACATTGAATGAGCCATGGAGCTATAGTGTTGGTGGTTATGCAAAAGGGGAGTTCGCGCCCGGACGATGTTCTGATTGGCAGAAGCTAAATTGCACTGGTGGGGATTCAAGTACAGAACCATATGTGGTGGCACACAACCAGCTCCTTGCACATGCAACTGCCGTAGAATTGTACAAGAAGAAATATCAGGTCTTTTTTTTAGCGGTGGGCTAGAATATTAGGTCCTAATTGAGAACTATATGTGAATAATGGAGTATTCTATTTGACTGTGTTATGTTCAAAATTAATCTGCAGGCATCTCAAAAGGGTCTGATAGGGATAACGCTATTGTCACATTGGTTTGTGCCGATTTCTGAAGCCAAGCAACATAAAAAGGCTGCATTACGAGCCTTGGATTTTATGTTTGGATGGTCAGTACCTAATATAAATTTGTAACTCACTTACAATACTTACTAGCATAATCTAATATTTGTTTCCAGAATATATATGTTAATAGAATATTAATTTAAATACATTGAACAAATAAAAATATGCTTTATGAATGTTTAAGTTTGGAAGCAACTTTTGTTTTGGTTTTATAATAAGCCAACTTTCCGGCAATATAACATGCCAAATTTTCCGACAAGAAAATATCCTATTTAGCATTAAGTTTGTAATGGGAATTTCCACATTTTTGTAGGTTTGCGGAGCCAATAACAAGTGGTGACTATCCGCACAGTATGCGGTCTCTTGTTGGAAATCGTCTACCAAACTTCACGAAAGCAGAATCTAAATTGCTAAATGGGTCATTTGATTTTCTTGGATTAAATTACTATACTACTTATTATGCAGCCTATGAAAGTCGACAAAATTCTGTAAATGCAAGCTACTTGACAGATGCTCGTGCTAATTTTTCATGTACGTACGTAGTACAAATTCAAAGCATGTTGATTACCAATTTTTAAGTTTCTTATAACAATTAGATTTTGACCATATATATTGTGGCAGTTGAGCTTAATGGGGTCTCTATTGGTCCAAAGGTACACATATCAAATTAGCTTAGCTGTTAGCATTATTAATTGTTTTTCACAGACAAACGTAACCTCTACAAATCTATCAATTTCTATGGTATTACAGGCTGCTTCAGATTGGCTATATGTTTATCCAAGAGGAATTGAAGATCTTTTACTCTACACAAAGAGAAAGTATAATGATCCACTCATTTACATTACGGAGAATGGTAATTATTTACTTAGTTGCATCATCAAGTTTTCACATGTAGTGTAGTTATTGCTATTAAGTATACATTTAAAATGAACTATCTATTAAGCTAGTGACATTTCTGTTCACTTTGTAATAATTATAGGATGTAGGCCTTCTCTTTTTAAAAAATGAACAAGCTTAAAACTAAAAGACTAACCTGTTACATATTTGTTGTAGGGATTGATGAGTTCAGCCATCCAAAATTGTCACTTGAGGAAGCCCTTAATGATAGCCAGAGAATTGACTACTACTATCACCACCTCTATTACGTTCAACGAGCCATCAAGTAAGTGCTCAATTGTTCAACAAAGCCTATACATATCCCCTGTGTTGTATATGTGTGTGTATATATATATATTTATTAATTATTTATAAATACACATATGACATATAGATGTATGTGCGTATATATGAATGTAACATGCATACTAAGGCCAACGGGGTCTATCCCAGTGAAAAAGGGTCTTGAATTGCAAACTTGAGGTCTCAGGTTCGAACCCCCACAACATCAGATGTGTGTGAGAAACCCC